>JAODLC010000015.1:21878537-21901485 GCA_026781145.1 Hippopotamyrus pictus | reverse complement strand
GGGTGAGGGGGAGGGGTCGAGAACAGACCCCCACCCCCCATCGCCCCACTCGTTCACACACACACACACACACACACACACACACACACACACACACACACACACACACAAAGGTTTGTAATTATATCTTTGTGGGGACCCTTCATTCATTTCTATGGGAAAAATTCTAATCCCAACATGTCACCCTAACCTCTACCCAGCCCTAACCTTAAACATAAGTAACCAAACAAAATACGACACTTTTTAGTTTTTTGATTGCATTCACTGATATTTGCAGGGACCTGAAAAATGGTCCCCACAATGTCAAAATAACAGATTTTTATTTGGTCCCCACAGTATAATGCAAACATAATCCACACACACACATAAATTCTTTAAAATTCTTCCATGTTGGCCCCTAGACTGTTCCCACAACATAACTCGATTTTTTTAACTATGCTTTTTACTGTCAGAAAATTAGTCACACCGTAGATGAATAAATACATTAAAACCAGACAATTCTGCAGCTGATCATAATGCCGGGATCTCCCCCTCCATAAACAACATCATAAAAGTGCCAACCCACCTCCCAGCATTTCAATCTGCATATTCATCTGTTAAAATGCACAAATTTCCTGAAACTGTTTTCATATCAGAGCTTATAAGGCGGTTTATGGGGAGGACTGAGCGTATCGACAGCAGTCTGAGAATACAGGACTGTTCACTGAGCTGTCACCGATGACACCTCTGTGCCGGTGACCCTGAGTGACCCTAAACGTCACCAGGACCGGCAGGGGATGCCACATGGCAGGTATCAGCCCTGTCAACCTCCACCCTCCCCCCCACCAGGGTGGCTCGCCTGCATTTCGTTTTGTGATGCCCCTCACCAGTGTCGGGACACAAACCCCCCCTCGCACCCCCCCCCCCCACTCCAGGAACACACCCCCTGAGCTCAGATAAGGGCCGGTGAGAGAAAGTGCCGGCATATTACCGCAGATAACGACACATGCGGGTTTATTTGTCTCACCCCGGGGCCAACACGACTGGTGAGGGAATGCACAGCCGGGAGGGGGGGGGGATTCCCAATCGTCACGGGACCCTTTAGACTAGAGCAAATTGTGCATGTCCTGGGTGGGGCCTACATTAAAATGCCTGTTATTTTTTTCAATCAAGGCAGAAAGCTTGATCCACCCCCCGTCTTATTTTTTTTAATATGTAGGGTTTACATCTGAAAGGCGCATGTAAAAGTGAGCCGTCCTTGAGTGAGCATCTTCCAGCTCCCCCCCCCCCCCCCCCCCCCGCCCCATTTTTGCTGCCAGAAAAGCACGAAGACAGCCATGGAACTGGGTCGCACGTTCGCCACCATGTTCTCGGACATCTCCTTCAGGCAGAAGCTGCTGGAAACTAAGACCCAGGAGGAGTTCAAGGAAGAGCTTGTGTATCAGAGGCACCAGCTTACTGCAGCCAATCAGAAACCAGCTGCTGTAGAAGAGGAGGAGACAGATCCCCACAGCAACAAGCCACTCAAGGTAGCACCGTGCAGAGGAGAAGCGAGCCGTGATCATGTAGGAGAGCCAGGCAGAGACAAACCACTTGGGGCGTCATGCAGACACAAAGTACAGTTTGTAATACAGGAGATGACAGGTGATGATGATCAGTTAGTTTTAAATGATGGCACACTTATAATATAACCCCATGTCTTCATTTTCCTGAACTCGGATAAATAATGTATGGCTTTTGTCTTGAATAAATAACTTATGCTATCTAAGACAGGGGAGGTGTGACCATCTCGAGGGGGAGTCAGGTGAATGGATGTGCTGTATTGGTTCAATCTACTCATTCATAATCTGCAAATGTTTGTCTTTCTTTCCCTCCTATTGCTAGTAATGTAATCATGATCCCTGTCCTGTCATCGCGATGCATGGCCCGAGTTTGTTTTTTTCTGTGTTTGCTTTGATCTCGTGTATGCCAGTTCCTTTATTTTTTGTCTTGAAGCTATACCTGGCTTGCTTCTGTAAGCCCTTTACCCCCACATGAAGCTCGTTTTCCATGCCCATCCCTGTGTCGCATGGTTCTGTTTGTCATGCAAATATCGCAGTTTTTTTTTAGCCTTAATATAATGCATGCAAATAATAGTGAAGTTATTTTTTAAGAATTAGTTGCCTTAAACTCCCCAGATAATATGACACTGAAAAAGGACACTTGTACTTTCAGCAGTCTGGCGTCAGAACATAAACGTGTATACGCCACGCTGGATTGTCATTGGCTGTTAATTACTTTCGTTACTCTCATTGGTGAGTCCATATCACATGGACACATGGAAAGGACATGCTCAGGCCCCTGGCTGGCATCACGACCCTTTGAAGCATGGACCATCTGCATTAGGCAGCCTGGTATCATGTTTCCTTACTTAGAGCTTTTAGCAGATAACAGCGAGTAAAACTAGTCGCATTCACAACACAAGTTGAACAATGTGTGATCAGCCTAACTACTCCATTACTTTCCTCTAGAGTCATTAGTACCTTTAATGAGCTTCATTCTTTATTTAGCGAATTCTTACTTACAAAAATATCATGCTAACTATGCTGTACCTTCGAATGATAATTATCTGGGTATATTCTCAGAATGTGCCCAATCCCATCGCTCCCTCAATAACGCGTCACGCTGAATCCGCCTGCATGCCTCTCCCTCTTGTTGGAGACCACCCTCACAGGCATGTCACTCCCTCCCTGCATTTACACTCCCCTCTCAAGAAAAAACAGAGACCAAATTGGTTTTTCCTGTGCCCCAGACTATCGTCGTCGTCAGGAAAGGCAAGCAGCTGGACGGTAATTCCTCTCAAACGCTTTGTTTATCAAACCCTGGCCAAGACTGGCGTGGAGCCCTGGCAGCCGGCCGCACATGGAGTCTTGTAATAGTAAATTATTTCATCATGTTTAATACTTCACTGGAGGGCCTTCACAGGGAGAGAGCAGGGCGGCTCCACAGACAGGCACCTGAACAATGTTGAATCTGGACTTTACTTAGCATTCCTACATGTTTACACAAAGGTAACTGTGCTATATAAACTATTAACTCTCACACCCATATCGGCACAAAGCACTTCTGCAACGGGCTTCTCCCTTTCTGTGCTTGGAGATGACGCCGTCCGCCAAGCAGCTGGTGGATCAAACGCTACAATGTTACGATCGTTTGAATTGTAACGCTTTCTAATGACAGACATAAATTCCCAAGGAGTGGGTGTTCTGATACCAAATAGACGCACCTGTGGTTTTGTGTCGATACTTTCGGGGAATTTATCGCAATCCAGCTCATTTAACTTTGCACCAGTTCAAAATAAATCTGTTGTTCTGTTTTACCAGTTTTAGTTTATTAAACGCTCAGTAATAGCAGCAATATGCTCTGTAGTTTGGGTGCAGTAGTCTGAATTTCATAGTGTTGAGGCCAGTAGTCGTACTTGTGGAAAGCTTGGGTTAGCAGCCGTTCATATGGTTATTTTGACAGGATGCCTCCTCGCCCTGATCTCATGTTACCATCTCTCTATTATCTCTCTGCTTGTCCCCAGTGCAAGGATTTCCTGCGCGCAGGCCGTGGAATCTACGAGGACCTGTGTCGTCGGCTTCCGCTGTACCCGTCAGATTTTACGGATGGTGCGTTCTTCCTGTGGCCTCCATTGGACTGTACGCTTTGTTTCCCCTCTCTGCCACTCAGCTGTACTCCATCCTGCTACTCTGTCATTGGACAGTACCGTGCTCCATCCTGCCACTGTCTGTCATTGGACAGTACCGTGCTCCATCCTGCCACTGTCTGTGCTCTCCATTACATTTCACCCACTACCCATGTTTACTGTTTAATTGCTGAAACGACTCTCCCTTTCATTGTATACCTACTGACCATATCTCGTAATTTCTTATTTGTGTTCTATCTCGAAGAATCTTCATGATCTTTTATGCATCAGAGAAGTATGAAGCACATTCTGTAAGAATGATCAACAGAAAAGTATAAACTGCTTAAATTTTGACAACGTGTGGGTTCATAGTTACAAAGTTATGGTTATGAAATGACAAAATTTGTAATGTAGCAGTGTATAATGTGATAGTATTAGCAGCTTAAAAGATGCTATTGTCTAAAATGTAAAAGTACATTAGGGCTCAGTGTACTGATTTCAAGATTCCTGGAATTTTTCTGCCAACATGAGGTCCATGGAACTGGATATTTAGCGCGAGTATGGAGTGAGACGTTGAATCCATTTGATATCGTCATGATATCTTAGCTTCAGCACCATGGAGAGTTCCACCTCCGTACGTGTCACTTTGATAAAAATATCATTCAGGTGCAAGGGGCAAGGTTAGTTTGAACCTTTGTGTTTTTCCATTTAATATTCCTTTCCCATTGGTTAGTACAGGGGTGTCACCGAAAGGGCCATATTAAAAATCACCAATGAATTTGCCCAGTGACCAAAACCTATTTAGTTAATGACCCAAATTTGCAGTTATTTGGTTAGTTTTTTTCTTTATGACATAGACTGAGATTATTGCCACGAAATCAAAACAACCAGATTACAACGAGAATGTTTTGCTGAACTTTCTGCTAGCTTGCTGCTCTTGAACTTGGGGGGGGGGAGGCAGGAAGGGTTAGTAGTGTAGTGTAAGGTATACAGTGCAGATTCGCAAAGGATGATTCCTACTTAGTGCTGTTACGTTACATATATTTCTCGTGTGTCATTCAATTACGTAATTTTAGTTTCAGAACGCACAATAAAATGAATTAATACATTTCTTGAAATGGGGTGAACCTAAATTCACAAGTAGATGTTGAACAGGGGAAACATTATGCTAATTGTGGCTGGGATTTGGTCACGGCTAATGTTGGTTACAGTTGCTCATATTTGGCAGTTTGGGAACATTTTGCTTTCCCAGTAAATTACACCAGCACTGGAGAGGGAGCAGCTGAAAAGACCAAGACGGTCTGTTATACCGAAATAGGGTATGTTGTGGGAAACTCATTTGAGATGAGTGTGTGTATGACCTGAGCAAAAACAGCCCCAGCGAGTTAGTCTCCTCTTGGCTTTTAAGGCGGTTTTGCTAGGAATTTCAAATCAAGCTAAAAAAAATAACTATGCTTAGATCAGTGTTTATTGCTCCAGATGTGTGACCATACTTGGTAGTAGAGTAGTAGAGATCATGGGATTTAGTTCATTATGATTGTTAATATACAGACTTGTTTCTGAATTTTATTTACAGTATTTTACATATTTATTTTTACAATGTGCGAATAAGCATCCCTTAAGTTTTGGTATTCAGATATGCCCCTGTCAGATCCATTGCTTTTGGTTTACAGTTGTTCTTAATTGTGTTTGCGTTTGCAGTTCTACGTAAAAAATAATTTCAAAGGAAATTCAGTTTTCTCTGCTATACTGACAATGCACCAAGTTTGTATCAAACTGTTGATTTTGTGTACCGTTACTCCTGTTGCTGGGTGGTTTTTAACAAAATATCAAGACGTGTGCATTACAAGCTGAACATAGGGTACACATTGAAGGATAAATTCTGAAGAATAGTTATTTTGTCAGCTATGAATAAGAAAATATCCATAAACATCTCTTCAAATGGTTATACATTTCGTATCTATGTGCCGCTTCGTATTTTTCTTATTTACTTACTCTGTGCTAACGTAGCCCTTTCCATAAATCTTGTATGAAATGCAGGATGCAGTCAATGCGCCTTGTTACTCTGTCCCACTTTACGTATGACCTGTCTCTCGCCTTCCTGTTTCTACTGTGTTCTCCTTGCAGGCTTACTCGGGAGTAACAGAGCCTTGCTCAAGTACACCACCACCGCCATATTCCTGTACATCGCCATCCTCCTGCCGGCCATTGCCTTCGGCTCGCTGAATGATGAAAGCACACGGGGAGAGATCGGTGAGTCCAAGAGCACTGGCCTCTTTAAACTGTTTTTTAACTTCTTATCTAATAGTGAAGGAGGTGGGGGCATTCACCCCCCGCCCCACCGCCCTCCCTGCTGTGACACCCCTCGTCTCAGTGCTTTGTTGTGGACAGCTTGACTTCTCATTTTAAGAATGTGACAAAGCAATTATATTGTCAATTATATATCAGTATTTCCCATGCTTTGCAAATGTCTGATTTGCTCCCATAAAGACGTGCGAAAAACCATCATTGGGCAGAGCATTGGAGGGGTCATCTACTCTCTGCTGGCGGGGTCCCCCCTGGTGGTCCCCCTGACCACAGCGCCACTTGCCATCTTCATCAGTGGTATGCTAGTTGATCCATTCTGTGCCTTTCTGAGGCATCATAGTCACTGGTATACTAACTGGTAGTATTAGTAATTCAGCTGTTTTCAATGATATGTTATGCAGAGGGCCAAAAGTTTGTCTATGGTATTGCAGTGATCCGGGGCATCTGTGATGACTATGGTCTTGACTTCCCTGCATTCTACGCCTGCATTGGCTTATGGAGCAGCCTATTCCTCATCTTGGGGGGTATCTTCAATGTTAGCTTACTTATGAAGCTCTTCAAAAGGTCGGTGTGATAGCTGCCCACTTAAAACCCTTGGAAATCATATATGATGTGCCCACAGTTCTAACCGCAGTGCTGTTAATTCTTGAACTAGTAACTATGTCCAAAATTGTGTTTTTCAGCATTTGCATTTGATACTTGAATGACTAGATTCCACGAATTTTGAATGTCAGCAGGTTTGATGCTTTCTGGTTCCTTCATGCTGTTGTTCTGTGTCCTTGCAGGTCCACAGAGGAAGTGATAGCAATGTTCATCTCCGTCGCCTTCGTGGCAGATGCTGTTAAAGGCACAGCCAAAAGTATGCCGTAGGAGGGGGTCACCCCTGTTCTCACATTCTCTGATTAAGTACACCATCAAACTGAGTTCCCATCAGCAACTACCGAACCTTTTCTGCCTTACAGTAAATACTGATCACCAAAGCCAAAATGCCAAAGAATGCTCCACATTCAGTGCAGGGTTTCAGCGTATATTATATATTGGTTGTTATTGACTCACTGGTTAGTTAGCTGTCTTCCTTTCTCTGACTTCCAGTTTTCCGTAAGTACTACCGCGCACCCACGGTGACCAGCGGCAGAGCTGAGGAGCTGTATAATGTGATAGAGCAGGCCTTCACGCTGTCAGCTGTCGCCACCGGGAACGGCACCATGAACAGGACAGCCAACGTGACGGTTGACGGAAGTGCCCTCGCTGAAGCCCTCGTCCTGTGCACCAGGGATCGTGCTGTGCTGTGTGTGTTGCTCATGCTGGGAACACTTTGGGTGGGCTATACCCTCTACCAATTCAAGAGAAGGTACTCATCCTGTGTGCTCAAGACCACTAACTTATTCTGAAGACTTCAAGGGTATGCAAGGCATGTCAACACCTAGGCCACACTAGTATTGGATATGAGGCAGGGAACGCCCCGAATTAAATGCCAGTCCATCATGGCAAAAACGCACAGACACATGCACACACAAGTCGGTCACCATATCTTTATGGGGACCACTCGTTCATTTCTATGAGAAAAATGCTAACGCTAACTATGACAGTCACTGCTAACTATAACAACCTTAACCCCTAACCATAAGTGACCAAGCGAAAATACATTGTTTTCTCATTGCAGTCACTGAATTTTATTAAATTGTGTTTTCCCTTATGGGGACCAAGAATCTTCCCTGCATGTGTTCGGACTAAAACAGTGCTACTGTACCCACCATACCACCACATCACTCCTATAGCTAACACCAATTTACTGCCCAGTCTTGTTCTCACCATTTGAGTGATACATGCACAGGACACTGGCTCAGGGATGCAAAATTGGTTATGAAGCTCTGTTGTGTTTCTGCAGCCCGTTCCTGCACGCTCAGGTTAGGGAGGTGCTGTCAGACTGCGCCCTGCCCATCTCCGTCCTCATCTCTTCCTTCGTGGGTTCCTATCTGTTCCTTCACATTGAACGTTAGTATCCATGTCTGCACACCTAGATGCACCAGCATTTGTTCTGTGTCTCACCTTAAAATGAGCATGAAGTCTGCCTGACCTCTTGCTACATGTATGTCCCACAGTTCCAGTGTTTAATTTCCACCAAGGCCCCATATTTAAGGTGGCACCTTTTGAGAAGCTGTCAGCTATGAACATTGTGAGTGCCATGGGCGTGGGATTTCTCCTGGCCTTGCTCATCTTCATTGACCAGAACATCGTCGTGTCTCTCACCAATGCCCCGGAGAACAGGTCTGTATTAGATGCAACAGAGGAACCCTCACTGCTGAGACCTAACAGAGAGAATTCCCCTAGCAGCTTTCCTCTCGTGCCAACACTTTAATATCCTTGTGTAAACATCACGTTTGTTCTCTATTATATTGTTATTTTAGTATTTGGACTGCAATGCCCACGGAAGATGCTATTTGTAGCTATTTGCCATTTCAGTGCTGCTAATAATGTATTTGTATGCACCAGGTTACTAAAAGGAACTGCCTACCACTGGGACCTGATGCTCTCAGGTTTAATCAACATTCTCATGTCGGTGTTGGGGTTGCCATGGATGCACGCTGCCTTTCCCCATTCCACGATGCATGTGCGCCAGCTGGCCTGCGTGGAGCAGCGCGTGGAAGGAGGATACCTCTATGAGACGTGAGTCTGGCCAGCCGGAGATCCACGGCAAATGCACGCAAGACACGATGATCTTCTACAGTTTGTTGACCCTATACCTGAAAAGCTCATACAGCATGATGGCCTTATATTCAAAGGCACCTACTACATCACAAACTCATATTCCAAAGGTGCATACAACACTATGATCTCATATGTCAATGACTCCAACACCATCATGGCCTCACATTCCAAAGACCCTTACAACATTATAGCTTTGTATGATTGCCCATAAACCATAGAACTAATGCTTCACGATGATCTTATACACTAAAAGCTAACACAGCTCGATGACCTTGTATATAGCATTAACAATAAGACTACAATTGCAGTAGGACTGTAGAATTCCTTTGATTCCTAGAGGCGAGTGAGTACAGTACATTTTTTTGTGTCCCAACAGGATTGTGAGTGTGAAGGAGACGCGGCTTACATCGCTGGTGGCCAACATCCTCACTGGTGTCTCAGTGTTCTTGCTGCCTGTACCTCTGCAGTGGATACCCAAGCCTGTGCTGTATGGCCTTTTCCTCTATATCGCCCTGACCTCCATTGATGGAAACCAAATGTGTGACCGCATGGCCCTTCTCCTCAAGGAACAGGTAGGCTTAAATCCTTCCAGCTCTTTTCTTCTTGGCCAAGACCTGCGGCAAACCCAACACTGTTACTCACCTCATCCATTTTTAAGAATGGACTAGGACAGAAGCAGGCCGATTGGGAACAGGCTTCATATGTAATTCTTATAGAGTGGCATAATAATAGATTGAGGGGGACCTAAACGCATGTGCTAACTACTGCTCTCCCATCTTCTCAGACATCTTATCCCCCTACCCACTACATCCGCAAAGTCCCACAGAGGAAGATCCACTACTTCACAACCTTGCAGATAACACAGCTGCTGATCCTGTGTGCCTTTGGCATGTACCCTCTACCCTACATGAAAATGATATTTCCCCTACTCATGATCCTACTACTTCCTATCAGGTAAGCTCCTGATTATGGCCTGCTGATTTTGCTTTAATGCTTCAAAATCTAAAGCTATATGTTTATTCGCCCAAGCCAATTGTTTTGTTTACACATGCGCATTTAGCATAGCCTACACCATATAGTCACTAACCTTTTCGCTACACTTTCCCCAGGAACAACCTGTTGCCCAGAATCATCGAGGCCAAATACCTGGACATTATGGATGCCCAGCACATGTAAAGGACTGTAGGACTGGAACTATAAAAGGCCATTATCTGTTAAAACACAAGAGGAAAATGTAGCAATTTAGTCAGCAACTTCAATGACAGAAAGGGATAGGAGTCACATGACCAAGTGTAGGTGAACCAGCCAGGTGTGCTCTGTGTCTCATTCTGTTCTCTCTCTTCTTTAGCTTTTGTTACTACTTGTCTATGAAGTTTGTTGCCAAAGCTTATCAAGTCATATATCTCTAACTGAGCAAACCAATAAGCAGCTGAAATATGCTGGTGTTTGTACTGCGAGGAAGTAGGTGGAATTTTCACCGAAGGAGTATTTTCGCCGGTGTATGAATTGTGGAGCTCTTTATATGATGCTTTGGATAAAAGCATCTGCTAAATGAATAAATGCAAATGTAAATAATCTGCTGATGACTAGGGGATACAGGAAGACTAACTACTGTAGGTTATTACCTGTGAGAGGTGACTCAAATAAGGTCCTGGCTGTTGCACTTTATCACACGGTTAATTCTGTTCCTTTCAGTTACTATCTTTTTTTCTTATAAAATGATTTTTACATTTGGCTGATTAAACACACGTGCTAAGACGGGGTGGTGCTTCTGAGGCATTTAAACATATGATATCCATCACCTCTGACCCTATGCATATAAGCCAGCTCCAGGTGTCATTCACTGCTTTTTGGTGAAGACATCTGTCTGACCTACAAGAGATATCACAGCAAAAGCATTGAATAAAACTATATAACAATAAACTGTTTCTGTCAGCTGCACATGAACAAAAGCAAAGCAGTTAAGGCAACATTGCAAAGTGTGACAGTGAGACCAGCTCTCATTGTAGTGCTTCTCTGTTTGCTCTAAAACAGTGACCATATCTATGTTCTCTCCTTTATTATGTCAGTTCCTGCTGTTTGCCCAGGTCATGTGCCAGTGTCAGTCTGTTCCATTACCCATCCACATTGTAATCCGGCATCCCTGCATTTACAGCCAGACTCCAAAGACAGCTGATGTAAGCTGATGAACGGCATAGAATCTGAGTTATGGTACACCATACTGCACGTTAGTATGCCTTCTGCGAAAATTGTAACCGTGCCAGTCTGAAGGTTGTTTATTTTACTGACAACGTTGAAGGGACCTGTTTTGATGAACCTCTCAATGGTTATATGATTTGAACCTACTGCATTTTATTTTTTTTAAGTTATTGATAACAGTTCTAAAGCAGATATTGTACTGTAAACAAATAATGCCTATTATTTATAGTAATAATATATATTTAAAAAAAGGATAAAACTAGTGATTTAAAAATGTTTTTATTAAACTGTATTATTACTATAAGCAACAAGCAAAAAGCTAATCCACATGTTAGTATGAGTGGGTAATGTGTCCATACAGAACGTCTTTTACAGTGTATCAGAACTTTGCTCCTTTGTAAAATAACTAACCAAAATATTGATTCATATAAATTTATGTATACAGTGCAACTTTAGCCTTGAGGGAAAGAGGGCCAGTAGCAGTAGATATATAGCTAACTTTCAGATCCATCAGAGACATCCACAGAGATGCTGAATGTCAGTTAGATTTAGGGTTTATTTGACCACCAGCAGCCTGGAAAGTGGAAGAAACTGAGAATCATACGAGAGAAAAGCAGTAGAACTTATGCACCCACGAGGGAGAAAACCTAATATTGGCATCTTACTGTGGTGTTCTGCCTCTTTTCCGTTCTGTCAGAGCCTTAAAGCCCACTTGACTGCACCAGTGATATCACAGTAATGGTGGACATTAGGACTAGAAATCAGCGAATGGTTCTAACACAAATAGTATGACCTCTGTAAGGCCAACTCTTGATTTTTCTTCAACACTGGATTCATGGTTCCATCTACATTCCCTACAGAATAGGGAATAGGCTGGAGAATATTTGTTCAAATAACTAAAAATTCTACTCATTTTATGTGAATCCTTAAGAGTTTGAAGAATATTTCTTTGACTGTTATAATACTTAATGATTAGAATAGAATTGTTGGCCAGATCTACGAAATTGGGCAGCATGGCAGTTCAGTGGGCAATTCTGTTGAGTTGGGAGTTTTAATCCCTCCTTTGTTCTGGGTGTGGATTTTGAGTATCCTCCTTGTGTTGTTCCCTTCTGCAGTCTAAAACATGTGGTTAGGCAGCTGGCATCCTTAAATTGCTCATAGTGTTCACTCGTGTGAGTGTGTGAATCCTGTGATAGACTGGCATCCAATTCAGGGTACACCCCAGCCTTGTGCCCTATGCTTCCTGGGATAGGCTCCAGGCCACGTGCAACCTTGACCAGGCCCAGTGATTAGATGATGATGGATGTAGAGACAAAAACTCAATCCTGCCTGACATTTACTGTGGTTACATTTGTTTGTGTGTGTGTGTGTGTGTGTGTCTATATCAGGTGAATTTCAATGAGTTCCATTTTTTAAAAGTTGCTCTATGATTGGAGATATATATTGATTTGGAAATTTTTGTGTTGCTTTGTATTTTTTTGCCCTTTAGATAAGCTGACGACACACTCCACACAGAACATAATTCTCTGAAATTATGTTAGGTGTACTTCAATTTTTTTCTGAATTTATGAATGTGTAGTAATTTTAAGTAATACAAAACAATTGGTTTCTTAATGTCTACAGAATATTTTGTCAAAATAAGCTATTTTAATGTAATGTTTAATGTAATGTTGACTATAATATGTAAAACAAAATCAAATAAAAATACATGACAGAGTTCATCAGTCTATCATTGTGTGTCTTTGTATAGATATTCTCCAAAAAATAAATTGTGTAAAGCATATTGGTTGTTCAGCAAATACCATCATCTAAGGCATTTGCTTATATTATTTGTACTGGAACACTGTTTTACTATGGTTATGTATGTTGATAAACTGGCTTACATTAAAACTATGTATGCGGTGTACAGATTTTTGTCAGAACTACCATTTTTATTTGTTCATTTTTATGTGCAATGTGTGTGATGCTTCTGCTGTGAATATCCAAGCCACGATGCCATCTTCTGGTTAAATAAGCACTAGCTATCCCTCTCACTAAAATCGAGTATCTGGAGTTGTCATCCACACACAAATCAGAATGTCTAGAGGGGCTGCCCGTTTAGTGTTGAGCTCAGTCCTTATTGGACACACACCGGAATTACTTTTATCTTCTAAATATTTGTTGTTCTGAACTGAATTCTGACTCAACACTTATTATAACCATATGTAACATAAGAATAGAATGGGGCTAATACAAACAAGCTGAAATTCCCTTGGCCCTTTTTTCATTGTAAGAAATATTTTGATAGATTAGTGGGTATAAAAATTGAGAAATTTCCCTTTAGCAATAAGAAAAACTATCAACATCAATCTGCAAAAGGGAAAAAAAGTGGGTGGAACACCAGAAGAAGCTCTTTTGTCTGACAGCTGCTGTTTTACTGCTTTTGTAGTATAATGAAGACTTTAAATGATAAAGGCTTGCATGAATGCAGTTTATTGCAAAAGCCAAAAACATGATCACATTTAGCAGCTTTGTCATGAATTCTTTAGTTTATCCACAAATAAAAAACTGTGAGGTAGTTTCATATCCAGTAAGGGTCATGGTAGTTCATCTCAAAAAACACTTACACCTCAAAAAGTACATCACAAGACACTATGGAACAAATATGGACACTATAAGACTCCACAGGAAGAGGAGTACAAATGTTTGGTGAGGAATTTTGTTACACACAAACCACCTGCAGCTCAACACCTCAAAAACCAAGGAACTGGTTGTAGATTTTGGGAGGTCCAGACCAAGTCCACGAGCAGTTCAGATCAGGGGAGAGAAGGTGGAGGTGGTGTGAAACTACAAGTACATCAGGCTGTGGGTGGACAACAAACTGGACTGGACATACAGCACCCAGCACCTGTACAAAAAGGGCCAAAGCAGGCTGTGCTTCCTGAGGAGGCTGCAGTCCTTTAACATCTGCAGGAAGCTCCTGTGGATGTTTTACCAGTCTGTGGTGGTCAATGTCCTTTTCTTTGTGTGGTGTGCTGGGGGAGCGGCACAGCAAAAAAGGACTCATCCAGGCTGGAAAAACTGATCAGGAGGGCTGGCTCTATTGTCGGCATGAAGCTGGACAATCTGGCCACAGTAGCAGAGGAAAGGACTCTGAACAAACTGCTGGCCATTATGGGTAATGTCAGGCACCCTCTGCAGACTATCATTAGCAATCAGGGCAGAATGCTCAGTGACAGGATGCTACTCCTGAAATCCAGAACTGACAGACTTAGGATTTTCTTTGTCCCACACACCATCGAACTGTTCAACTCCTCATTGGGGGGGGGGGGGGGAGGAGAGGGGACAGAAGGACATTTAACTGACTGTACAATAGGCCGATTAACCCATGCAATAATTATTTATTAGTAACATCATCCCATCACTATTTATTACTTTCCCTATACTTTCATCTGTAACTGTAATGTATGAGTAACTGCATGTTGTTTGTATGTTGTATGGTGCTACTAGAAACTAAATTTCCCAGAGGAACCTCCCCGAGGCATTAATAAAGTTTTCTACCCACCTACCTACTAACATGCACGAATACAGAGAAAAACAAACATTCATTCACACGGGCGCATAATAAGAAAGAAACAGTTATTAGAGATCTCAAACTACATGCCTTCATGATCCACGAGAACTTGGCAGATACAGAGCATGGACCATGTTGACTCCAACTCCCTGTTCCTTTGTTCCATCCCATGTCATGTGACTGCTCACCATCCCACAGTATGTTTCACATACTACATCTGCAACAGCATAACAAATGGACTTGAACTGCATCAAGCAAACATACATGTACTGTTTTAACTCTGATATTTTGGACTCTTTAGAAAAGAGATAAAACAAATTAAGGGTAGAATATTTGCGAAGACACAAAATAATAATAAAACAAAAGTATTTTGATTGTTAAACCATCCATAAAACAGAAAGAATATGTACATTCTTGAGACTTCCATCTGTCTGCTGTATTAGATACTTTGCTGAGTTAGTCACTCAATGGTCATTTGCACACACCTCACCTGGCTTGCAGTCTTACTTTCTGGTGCTTCTCTTCCATTCTCAACATCTCCCCAATAGCATTTCCGGCCACTTAAACCCAGGTCCCCCAATGACTGTGTGAAAATATGTACAACAGTGCCATCATCTGGTTAAACAAACACCTCATCCCACTCTCTTATACACCAACATTACACTTAAATCATTTCTGTAATTCTGACCTATTCTTTCTGCTACCTCCCTAGCACATCTTCCACAACATTGGACTTTCCTCATCGCACACCCCAGGATCGCAAACATACTATTTAGGGGTTATTTTTGTCCTTGCTCCCATATAATACATCTATGCGCAGTAGTACCTGTAGGAATATTTGACTGTGGTGGCCATCGGGGACCAGTTATATTTTGGGGGGTAGGTGCACCATCTCTTCTATGGTTTTGCTTAGAAAATAACACATATTTTGTTTTTATGATTTTGATGTGGGGTGGGAAGGTATTTACTTGAGGCCTTGTTTATGCACCAGCCACATGATAAGTCCACCTCCGTTTTTATTGTATGAGCACAAGCACTTAACGCAGATGCAGTTACCAGCTGTCATCAGTCGGTACCTCTATGGCTTCCTCCCAATGTCTTTTTTTTTTTCCATGATCTTGATGTTGACTTAAAATCAACATCCACTGTTACACTTGAGGCTTGTGTGAAATGGGTATATCTGAAATACCATAGTGTAGAATGTAAGCACAATTCACAGTCTCCATCACGTTACACTGGGCATGATTCTCACTGTAACACAACCCATGTACTCTCCCTTGCATAGATTTAACTACTGGGGTATTAGTAAAATAAATATTACGCAAGATGTGACAGTTTGTTTTAATTCTATTTTTAGAATAGTTAACGTGAACTTTATTCATTCCAGAGAGAGATTCTTGTGTATATACCACCAAGGTACATAGGGTATAACATATCTAGTTGAAAACAGACAAGGTGCAAAGATAAACGTAGTGGAAGCAAATTTAAAAATGCACGGTACACAAACAGAATCCTAAAAAGACTATTATGAAATATTAAATAAATATTGAGGGGAAAAAAGAATATACAAATAAATCATAATAAATCAGCGGATGGCAATGTATAATTAAAAAAACGGGCAGCGTCGACTTTTTCCTGTTGAAGTTGCGATCCTTCCTGGCTTGTTATGGCTCGGGGAAGGAATGGCACGTCGGGAGCAGGTAGACCGGATCGCTGGTATCGAATCTTCGCACATAGCAGTGGAATGAGCCGGTGGATAAAGGGGCGTCATGATAGTGCCCCATGAAACAAACGGGAAAAAACGTTCATAATGTTGTATCATATTATCATAATCAACGTGTCATAATTTTTCTGGTATCCTCTTACCCGGCACTGCCTGTCTTCCTGCTTAAATTCGTTAAACAGTTATACGCAACATAGCACTAACTTAAAAGCTGTATGTTCATTTTGCAAACTATATGATGGACAAAATGTATACCATTATGACTGATTTAAAAAAAAAAACTAAAAAGTCTAACCCATATTACTATACCAATCAAATTAGAAAAAACGATTTTTGTTCATTCTGCAGTAACATTCCGAAAGTGCTTCTGCGACGCTATCGATGAGCGCTATTTCCGCGTCAGCGCAGTCAGTTCCTTGCGCCTTCCTTCTTCCGCGATGTCCCCAAAACTTCTTACTCTAAAACGGCCACGTATACCATTTCCATCGCGCTGCCCCGCCGTCCAATAAGCGAACCGACCCCGAGTGCAAAACGTCAATGCCCCTGTGTAGCAACTGACGAAGAGGGTGTCGTCTATTAACCAATCAGTGACAATGACTGTCACTGACAGCTCTTACACCCTTTAGCAGATCTAATCATCGTTGCGCGGGTTCCATGAACTCACCAATAGTCTTAACGCTTCCTCCGCATTCGTTCGGCGTGACAATAACTGACCAATAAACGTCTCCCAAACTCTGAACACGCTCCGCAGGTTGTTTTTTACTGGAATAAGCCCTGTTGTCAAGCATGACTCCCATGTATCCTGATATACAGGCGGACAACCAATCAGCGTAAATGTTTAGTTTACTCGACCGACAATTGAACCGGATTCGATTAGTCTGTAGAATGTTCGATGGGCGTTTTTTTATCCAATTGCAATGTGAATCGTGCCTTTTTCCGAAACCTGCCCGTTTTCTGGCCAATTACAGAGGAGCAGGGCGGGGCTCAGCATTACGAAGGCTGTTTGACAGCAAGCAGAAACAGAATACTGCTATGGTATCCTGGTGGCAGTGTCTGTTTACATGAATACTGGGGGGAAGTACAGTAGTCAGTTACCTGAAGCCATTCAATGTTGTTATAACGCTTCTACTTTGATCTTTTAGACAAAGAAAGGAAAAGAAGCACAGATTTCACCCCTCACTCGATACGACACTTCTTCTCCACTAATGTGCTATTTCCACAAATGGAAAAGGGGCTTCACCTGGGAAACTTGAGCATTTCTCTTGTGCTCCTGCTGCTGCTGAAAGCCCTCACGGGGACTGCTCAGAGCTCAGCCGGGAGGAGAGCCGAAGCCACCGCCGCTCTGGGGTCAGAGACTGTCGAAGATGGTCCCGACGTCATGGAGCGGGCTTTGGGAAGCGTCGGCGCTCCGGTGACCGGAGACGTGACCGTGGAGGATGACGAAAACGGGCCGGCGGAGGAGGAGGACGCAGGGGGAGGCGACGAAGGCGCCAGGCTGAAAAGGTGGGCTTGAAGCATTCGAGCTGTAAAAGGTGGAAAGTTTAACGACAGTTATTTTAACACAGGTGGGACGTAAACAGAACGGCTGGTTACTGAACTTTCTCTCCTCTGGGGAACGGCGGCCGATATCCCACAGCGTTTCCCTTTGTTAGCTGCGCTGTCAGCCTGTCGCTTCTTTGGTGGAACTTCTTGGCAGGAGCCGGTCCCCGTGTTCACTTGCCCGGGACTTTCCCGATTAACACACTCACTTCGGGGCGCCTGAACTTTGCTGGTTAACATACAGACGCTTGGCTGCTTTTTTGCGAGGCGCCGCGGTATCGAGGGAGGCTCTCCCATGCGCCACCGTCCTTTTCATAGACTTTTTCCGTTGGACGCGGGGTCATTGTTGTCCGGCTTTGAGAGAAGTTCTGCTGGAGAAACATGAAGTTTTTCGGCCTTATCGCTGGCAGTCCAGATCACTGCGGACCCGATTTGATCGGGTGTCTGAAAGTCTGTTCTGTGGGTTTGTTTACATGCGTGTTTCCGCTTAATTTGGATAACCGATTGCAGGTCCAGTCAAGACCAGTAAGGATATGCGAAGGCTTGTCGCCAGTTAAAATGTAACCAGAAGTGGCTCCAGGAGCTGAATATTTACAGGTGTCGGTACCGGTGCAGGTGGATCCGCCCGGATCCTCCGCTAATTTCTGCAATGCAGATGGTCCATTCTTACTGATTGCATTTAAAAAACAAACAAACATGCAATCAGGTTGGCTTTGAGTTAACAGTTTAATTTGGTCATTTAAAATCAACTCGCTCCATTTGATTTTAACTTAATTTTCTCATCCGGTAGGTTTAGTAGGATGTTTTCCCGTTTATGGTGATCAAGTCAGCAGAAAAAACAGTGCTACGCTGCATAAGTAAGCCGTGCGTTACATGTGCCAATCTCTAATGATCACTGATTAATCATATCGTATTACGCTAATTAATTGGCTTGTTGCGAAGTACTTCCAAGTATTTTTTACTGTGAAAAGCTATACCACGCCTCGTTTCCTTTGGAGAATTTTGGCTCGATCAAACCCCAAGGTGTAGCACGAAATCTGTACTAATAATTGTAATAATAATTGGTGTTGGCGTTAGGAAAGCCTGCACAGTGAGGTCCGTCTGGATCCGAACGAGGCGCCATGCTGCACCTGCTCTGCCTGGCCGCCATGCGGGTCTCCCGAACTTTCCAGCCTTCAGTGAGCGATCCGGCACGCCGCCGTATACATCCCAGCACAGACGGCATGTGTCGGGTCATGTCTTTACAGTCTTGTTTTTAACCTTTACCTTGTTTGCTTTTGCAAGCGCTGCTCAGTCCTCGCCAAGCTGTGCATTGTCATGGACGCAAATTGTTTAAATATGAGTGTTCTGGACATGACGATGTTTGGCGTGACTTCTGATTACAAGCCATTGATTTTAAGCAGATGGTTCATGTGCAGTTTAAAATCGTGCTAGATGTTGTGTTTGTTTACTACCAAGAAATTTGGCGGAGCCACGAAAAATAGTTTGTAGAAAATATGTTGCATGCGGGGTTCATTTTCATAATAAGTCCCACTCTAAAATATTTAGATATTCATCTAAGATAGAAGTTAAATGTAGATAACTATGGATAGATGTCTATTTTGATTACACTCACTCTTTTTTTTGCAGTTAGGGATGTTAATATTTGAGCAATCCAGATGTAATGGAAATGGTTCCAAAAAAAAAAGGTAAACGTGCATTTTATAATGATTGTCCAGCCATTTATTGACTTGATTTATATTAGTGATAATGGCCATTGGCCAATGAAAGAGCCCATTGAAGACTCCATGTGCCATAGTCAATCTTAGGATTCGGACTATCTCTCAAGATCTCTCTGCTCAATTGATGAATCAAACTTCAGATTCTCAATGGTGCTCGTTCCCATGGCTTGTGACGTCATGGTGAACCTGCACAGATACTAATTGCCATCTAATTGTGACTAGGGAAAAAGTCATTCTTATTTTATTTGCATGTTCCTTTTGATGCCCAATGTGATTGTGCTTTTCAAAACTGTGGCATATTTTGATTTTATCATTGACTTTAAGTTCGCAGTGCCCGCAAGACGTGTGCGCGTATGTGTGTGTCCCTGTGGAAGAGTGTGAGGTGAGATGCACTGCACGTCAGGATGTGCCAAGATAATGCTTTGTGTTTATAAATGGCACTCAGAACAGCTGTGTGTATAATAGTATTCTTGTAATAACTGTTCACAGGTCATTAGTAAAACTTCCCTGCAGAGTTGGGCTAGATTAGGGTGAATGGCTGAAGTGTTCATCATATTTGTATGAACATGGATTTATGGTGTTTTTTCAGGTTTGGCCATTTCTGCTGAACAACATAAATTCTTTAGGCTCTTCCCAATGTACCTCCACCTACTGGACAATAAAATGATCCCTCTTTAGAAGTATTTGTTTTATTTGATTGAGATTTGTTTTGCCCAGAGTTATTTGCATAGTTTACCGTTTTAGCCTTTCACCTATTTAAACGGCGTAAGATTAACTAAAGCTACATTCAGGCTCATAACCTGCTTAGGGATACAAAGGCAATTCCTCCCCTATAAACCTAGTGGGTCTCTGTGATTAAAAATAGTGCTTTTCTTTTTGGTGGAAGAGTCAGTGGGTGTGACTGGTAGATCCCAAGGCAGCATTAGCTGAGTATGGGAGACGACTCGCCCCAGATACTCGCTGCAGAGGGATGGAAGGTGAGCACTCCCTGGTTCCCCAGACAGACGGTGCATGTGTGTGTGCGCGCGCAAACACACACACACACACACACACACACACACACACGTATCTGCATAAGCTCCTTGGGGAGAGCTCGCAGAGGAGGGTAGCCCACTGCTCATTGTCAGGACAGTGACCTGATTAGGTTCCCTTTAATTCACAGGTGATAGCCCATCGGCAACATGGATCCAGCACCTTGTTTCAAGCATGTTCATGTTAATTGCGGGAGAGTGAACTGTATCTTCTTACAAAGGTTTTTATTGTCCCCTCCTCCAAAGCTCTGCTTTTCACATTATTTTCTGTCTGTATTAACACAAGTCATGCTGTAGAATGTAAAATGTCTGGTTGTCATAGAGAAAAGTAAACAAATTAACTCTTGCAGTGTAAACTGGTCATTTATAGGAGGTTTGACTTTCTTGCTCATTTTTTCTCCTCCTTTAGTTGGACTTATCTGGAGACTTTCAGAGATTAATCTGTTTCAAGAGTTGTCTCTACAAAATTTCCTAGCTGTAATTCTGGACTCCCGCTGTATCGTGTTATTTTATTTCAACTTAGCCATAAAGGACTCAAAGGGTTTCTTAGCTCATACTTGTAGATTTCAAGTGCTTCAGAAAGTTCCCTTTTGATTCTTTTGAGCCACATTGCCCCAGTCTTGAGCTTTCATATGTAAAGAAAGGCATTTGGTTGGCCCCTCAATCATTTCAGAATGGTTTGGCTTAGGCGTGTACCAGCACACAATATTCACAGTTCAGTTCAAATCTTGATGCTGGGTTCGCAGTTTGTTTCAAAATTATTGATTATTAAAACTGTAAGCACAATTTTGAATGAATTTTGAACCAAAGGCTATGCATATGCTGATGTTAGGGCTGTGCGATATGATGATGATATTTTGGATGACGAAATAAAAAAGTATATCATTTCATATTATGCTCCATCATTTATTTTGTGGTGTCGTAAAATGCACCATTTATGGCAATACTTCATCATCATTTGGATGACTGTCCCCTCGTTAACCCTGTGTGGAATCCCCGTGTGATCAGCTGTTTCTGGCTGTTGTCATTAGTCCTTTGTATTTAGTCCGCATTTCAGTTTGTTTCCCCAGTTCAGTCATTGTATTGTCCTTCTGCGTTTTGCCTGCCTTACCTGTAATTAAACCCCGTACTCCCAGATACCCTGATGTCTGCGCCTTTGCCTCCGTTCCGTCCCTGCTCGGCATGACAATGTTATTATAATTAAACATATTAAAGGTTTATTATTAATATTAAAATAATGAATAAGAAATCTTTATTTTCAAATGTATTTTATTATATAATAATAATTACTGTCACTGTCTATCATTGTCTAAATGTATTTTTACTGTCCAAATATTTGTATTCAGCTAGTATAAACATGCATGATGCTATCACAGGGAATGCGAGGCTGAGACTGAAGCGTTACCCTTTGTTTCCGTTGAGAGACGTGCCGCATGGCTCATTTCCCCGCGCATACAAGTTCTTAGGTCGGTGTTCACGGTTTGACTTCTGAGATTCAGATCGAGTTCTAGGTAGTTCTGGCTGGTTTGACTTTTAAGAAATTTGAGTTCTAATGAGTTCGAAAAGTGAGGTACCACTGTGTGTGTGTGTGTATGTATGTGTATGTGTGTGTGTGTATGTATATGTGTATGTGTGTATATGTGTGTATGTATGTGTGTATATATATATATATATATAATATAATATGAGTTATTATTTGTAAACATATTGTCTGTTTTGATTAGGACTGAATGATATTGAAAAAATCTTCACATTGCGATATTTGGCCATTAAATTCATGGATCATGTTCACTTCTCTCTTCCGTGCTTATTTTTGTTTGATTTCTCACAAACGTGTCATGACGTTTATGTGCGAGTTCAACAGCAAGGACAAGAACGATTATGATTGTCCAGGAGAGTGCATTCAGAGCTCATGCAAAAGCAACTGTGGTCAATTTAGACAATTTTTTAAACATGTACTACATAATGTTGAAAAGGAATCATCATTTGGGGCGCGATATACTTCACACAAGGTGACACATACGCAACGTGACACATGTGGTTGATTGCACTTGTACGCGTAGTAGTGGAGGGTTAATGGTCATGTCCACCAGGGGGCAGTGTGAGAACCAGCTTGATCGGCTCCTTCGTCTTCTGTTTCACTTGTTTTGTATGAGGTTGTGACTTGAAATGATGTATGCTCACTCTCCCCATAGCAATCGAGTTGCTATTTTTTTTTTTTTTAATTCTTCTAACCATTGCTCTACATCGTACTGCCACGTATTACTTTACTATCCCATGTTGAATGGTGCATTGTATATTGTTAGATGTCTCGTGGTGATGTGATTATGAGTGATTTAAATAGCAAGGATGAAATGATTAGGAATGGCTTGAAGAGCGCATGCAAAGCTCATGCAAATGTAGTGGTGATAGTTTAAAATTTAACATTAAACATCCATCCATCGTCCAACCCGCTTATCCAACTGGGTCGCGGGGGGTCCGGAGCCTATCCCGGAAGCAACGGGCACGAGGCAGGGAACA
>JAODLC010000015.1:21821757-21841757 GCA_026781145.1 Hippopotamyrus pictus | reverse complement strand
GGCTCTGTGGGATGCAGAGTACTTGCCTGCCCCTTTATAATGAAGAAGAGAGCAATTCACCCCCAGCCGATCTGGCCAGCGGAGGAAATACTGGAGCATTTCTGAATGGGCCGAGGCCACGGGCAATCAGGGGTTAATATTCCCATGCGGTGAATTATCACCCCAATACAGGGCATGTTAATCTCCCCCAAGCCCGTTAGCAGGACGCTAACAGCATGAGGCTCCCCCTGGATCATCTGTCCTCGGCCCCACCCTGTGCCGGCCGTCAAGCTCAGACCCCGCCTACGTTGGCTTGTCCCGGTCCTGCTGTCACTTACCCATCATCCCATTCCCAATCCGAGGCCAAATTCCAAGCGGCTGGCAGCTCTGTGGGAAAGTCGGGCATGTCCGTTGTGTTTTACTCTCCGCTTTACCCCTCTATCCATTTTTGTTCTGATACTGCGATTGATCCGCCTGCGGTTCCGGGGCCTGACGCCTCGCTGTTTCCAGTCATTTCTCTCGAGCGAGGACCGAGAACGGTGAGCTGAAAGTGAGAAGTGGACTGTCTTAAGTGGGCGTGCCTTCAGGCAGATGCGCTGCGGACAGTAGGACGATGGGATATGCCAGTATCTGACGCATGCCGGCTGGCCACTGGAGGGCGCCGCGCTGCCCCGCATTAGGTTGCCAGACTTTGCTAATGGGTTCCCAGGTTTCGATTTTGGTGCTGCCTCTCCTCCCATCTTTGGATATTAGTGCTTGTCCCCGAGAAAAGAGTCAGAAGCTGTGAACACAACAGGACGGGGGGGCAAAGTTCAAAGCAACGTGGACAGGGTGGGACCACCTTCCAGTCTCTCTCTCCCTAGAGTGAGTCTTGCCATCTTGTATCAGCATATGTTTTTGAACGACCTGGCCATGTGTGCGTCCACTGCCTGCCAACTACAGCCCAGTGCCGGTTGAAGCCCACGTGGTGCCCCCTCTTCATACTTTAGGGTGTGGTGCCCCCTCTTCATACTTTAGGGTGTGGTGCCCCCTCTTCATACTTTAGGGTGTGGTGCCCCCTCTTCATACAGTACTTTAGGGTGTGGTGCCCCTTCTTCATACTTTAGGGTGTGGTGCCCCTTCTTCATACTTTAGGGTGTGGTGCTGACTCTCTGCTAGGTCGGCGTCCCCTCAGAAGATGGCGCCTTACATGACCTTCTATGTCGCCTGTAGGGTTGATCAGCTCTGCTGCTGCCAGTATGAGTGCGTCGACGCCTTTAACGGGTAACCACCCCCCTCACCAAGCAACCCCCCCTCACCAAGCGAGCCTGAGGGCGACTCCTTCCCAGATGTTTGCATTGCCAGCTTCCCTCTTCCTTCATATGCTGTATCAGGCCACCGTAGTTAATTCTTAACAGCCCATCTTCTGTATGACGGTCATTAAACAGACACCGAGTCGCCGAGCTGCACTGTTATGGCTGAGAGGCGCTTTTCCTTCTGTCCTGGTTTTTGCATTCAACTGCAGACCTTAAATTTGCTAACAAATCAAATCTGTTTGCTCTTTAATGGTAGCTCGGTGCCTGGACATGTCATTGCTTCGAGAAACCTGTGTCTGATAACCGAATACTTCCTCCCCATATTGGGATGAGTAATTCTTGGTACTTGACACCACTTTGGTGAGCGCCGAGTTCAGCTGAATGGCATGTGCTCTTACCGCCGTAGCAGAGGCCTTGGTCTCGCATATCAGCTGAGGTTATTTTCAACAGTGCAGGACAGTCATGGTGATGGGGTCCCTGCTGGTTAACTGAAGTTGACCTTGATAGCTTGTGTTCCCGTGAGTCAGTTGTTACACATCCTAGGTGGTACAGCTATGACAAGGATGGGGATAGCTGTTTGGGGGGGCGGGATGGGTTGAAGGAGGAGTGAAATGGGCAGAAATAGAGGATTATGGGAAGTGGAATTGAGCTCTCACTCCGATTGGAACTCCGCCGGTACGGACCAAGCCACCCCCTCGTTCGTAATCTGCTGCAGGAGCGAAGAAGCAGGCCTCGTGGGGGGAGCGGCTGTGTGTGAAGAGCCCAGTGTGCAGAGGCGTGCACCCACTGCGAGTGGCCGTCGCCCATCGTGCTTCGTCACCGACAAAATATTTACTCGCATTCCTCAGTGCTGACCTGTGCTGGTCGTAGCTTCCCTCCTGTAAGAAAACCTGGGATTTTGCCTGCTTTTAGACATTAAGAAGGTAATAAAAGTATAAGTAATAAACCTTATATAGTTTTATCAAAGGCAGTATCTGAAAGATCTTTTGAATCACGATGACACAGATATTTAAAATTATTCTTATAGGAAGCCCATGAGGGAACACCCTGGATGGGATTCCAGGCTCTCTGTTATTTAAATGTTTGCATTTAACAGCATACGCTATGCAAAATGCCGATTAACGTGTGTTTCCTTAATATAGAACACTGTCATATCATCAGTTGATGCTGTGATAACCGCCGCTTTCCCGAAAGTGCTGTAACATCAGCCAAAGCCCAGTAAATGAGCATAGGAGTGTCTGTGCTGAGCCCTGTTGGTGTGTGTTGTAATTACTGGGCCGTGGGCGGGTTTTAGCTGCAGACTGCCGCTTTCTGCTGCTCTCCTGTCCCCATTGGTTACCTCGCTGGCCCCCACTGGCTTAAACCGGGCAGTGATTGACAGTGCGTGCTTTCCTGCCTACTGTGAATTTGTCTCATTTCTGAAATTGCTAGTTAATGCCCCCCCCCCCCCCCTTCACAGAGTTCCTGTTAGTAAATCAGAATGCTGACGTTAGCATTTGCCTGCCGGCGTTGCGTACAGTAGCCCAGGTGCATTGTTTTGCAGTGTTACGACAGGCCCGTAATGTGGGTAAATACAGTCTGGGCTCTCCCTGGCTTTTGGGAAACCTCAGCTACTTGGAACCATACAGCTTTAATATTAATCCCATGCATCAAAAGAAGGGTCACCTGAGTTTTTACATTTTTCTCACCCCAGTGGTCTGATGATATCTGCACCCCTACATCTTCTTCACGGGTGTCAGTTTGCCCATCTTTGTCCTATCAGTCATCCTCAAAGATGTTGCAACGGGGCTGCATGACGTGCAGGGCTCAGAATTCCGTGAAACGCAACAATTAACCTCTTTTGTTTGGTATCTGTGGTAGGAATGTCTATCCACTCTTTCCTGGGTGACTCTGCACTTCCTGATCTTTCGTCTCTTGCAGACTCGTTTGATATTGTGGAACGTTTTGGCGTCTCGTTATTACTGAAGCATTTCCCTGGTATGTTTCCGCCGTGATTCTGCCTGAAAGTGCCTTCCTGCCTCCACCAGACACATGGACAGACGTTGTTTTGTGCACCCGTGCTGAGAGTGGGAATTGCAGTCCCAGCCAGCACTTGAAATCCAGTTGAAGTTCGATTTAGTCCAAATGTAGTGTCATGGCGTCATCTCATATTTAGTCTCGAATGTAATGTCAGCTGTCAGTTATGGATGTCCTGGGAAGCTGATCTTGGCTTGTTGTTGTCCAGCGCTGACCTCAAGGTACAGGCTGGCCTGCATAATGTCCTAGATATTTGTTTATCCTCTATATATGGAAGCTTGTTTTATAACCTTCTTTCATACCTTGCATCCTACCTGTGAAATTAACATTGAATTTTTATTCTTGGCACCTAGCGTGTTAGTTGAGGCTTATCAGTGCATACACGTAGTTTTAACGGATATATAGGAATTCTTTTGCCATTTTTACCCTCATCTTATTCTCCTAGGAGATACACATACATGGGTCAGAGTTTGGGGTGAGAGCAGAGTTTGGGGTGAGAGCAGAGTTTGCCATTTATCTGACACCTCTGGAGCTGGTCTCGGGGTTAAGGGCCTTGTTCAGGGGTATAACAGTGATATTATCACCCTGCTGACTGGGGGGGGGGGGTCATACCTCTAGGTTACATATACAGATTTTCTGAGTTTTCAAACATGCTGTGGATTTTCTTTCTAAAACTTAAGTTTGGCTCATTGACAAGTTTACCTGTGCATCATCCATGTTTTTCTTTAGGTGTGTGTTTTCACACAGTCCTTGGCTGAAGCTGCCCTCACGCCTGGCTCGCAAACTGTAAGACGAGGTAGACTTGTGATTTCCCCATAGCTGGGGCCTCATCTGGGATGGTAGAGTGTTAAATGGAGCAATTCTCCCTTTTCTCTACGCCGTTGTGGTGCCAAGGGGATGACCTTCAGCGTCATGTGGAATCATCCGTCACTCTGACAAGTCCTGCAGCTGGCCCTCCACCCAGCACCGGGTCTATAATTGTTATGGGCCGTGGCCTAGCTGTCTCCTGGGCTCCCGTGGTCAGATTAAACCCGCTATTAATTACTCGTGTGCTCATTCATCTTCCTGCTTTCTCCAAGTCAAGATCCGGGCCAGAGTCGATGCCGCATGTCCCCGCAGATGTGCGCAAAGCTCTCCATTAGTCCTCCTTCGCTCACAGACGTTCGCCACGCTCAAGCTCTTGCCTTTTGAGATCTCTTCTCCTAGCTGCAAGCATCTGTGTTTTTCAAGGTGTCCCAAGTGTCAAGCCAGCACTGGGAGCTACACGTTTCCGTGCTGCAACTTCGGTGCCTGGTTACCAATTTGCGACAGTGCGTCTGACTCTAGGACAAAGAGCGCTAATGACATTTGCTAATGGAATATTTAATATATGCCTGATAATGCTAAAGGCAGAGATAATTAGTCTGCAGTTCATTGATATCTAACCCCATAAAGCTACTCTACTGAATGTGAGCAGATGATAGGATCCTCTCGATCTTAATGTCGCTTATCTTCCTTGATTAACCCCTGTGTGATATCCAAATGCTGTTATGGTACAGAAATGGCTAAGAGATGAGGATAAATCTGGGATCTTGGGAAAGCAGAATGAGTTCAAGTGGTCACTCGGCATCGCACAGGGAAACTAACAGAACCAAGAGGCTGATTCCTTTGCTTAAAATCTTGCCCCCTCCCCCCCCCATTTGTCCATGCAGACGAAAGAGTAGCACCCACAGCGCCCTCCTGTAGTGAAACCTGTCAGCTGTTGACCGCAGATCAGGTGGATGTAAAGATCATTGGCAGTTGCAAGGCATTTGACAGAAGGGAATCAAATAAAAGTGGGAAATGTTCTGATTCATTTTTGCGTGAAGTCCATGAGGATAGATGAATCAAGGTGAGAGAATTTTGGCAATGGTGAGAAATTTTTGTGCTGTTTTCAACTCTTCATGATCAACTGCTCTTTTTTTTTGTTCATGGGGCAAAAAAGACTGCATGATGTTTAAAATTTGCCTACCATAGTAAATTGAAACCTTGTTTCTTTAAGTCCTGTGTGATCACAGGATTTTGACTCGAGTCATTATTTTTGCTTTATGTGTGAGGGAGGTAATCGCAGTCAAACCATTGATTTGTGTTTTCTTTGTCAAATCATACAAAATCACAGCCAGCCAGCTGGTTATAGTGATATGTGGGTGTGGTTCTGCAATGACTGAACAGGCCTCTGGCTTTATCTACTGAGCTTGGTTGACAAGGAGGGAAATTAAGTTCAACGTATGCCATGATCGTGGATCAAAAATGCCTTTTTGTGTAATCTACTGACATTTGGAAATGCTTGTAATGGTTGTCATGGTGTCAGGTGCCTTCTTGTTCTGTAGTCTGTCATCTTTTTAATGGCTTTAATAGTTTAGTTTAAAGTAATTCTATTGAGCAGTTAGTTTCAAGGCTGCAGCAATACCTAAACCACGAGACAAAACCAAGCGTTGAAGTCCACTCACTTCAGAAGAGTGGTTCACACTCTCTCCTACTCGGAGGAACTGCTTGATTCAGCAAATTCTATTCGCCGATTCCTGCAACTCTGTAGATGCAGATAAAGGAAAGCTGTAATTTAAGTTGCCCGGGGTTCGGGATCTGCCCCGAAGCCGTCCGACGCAGGCCATTTTCCCTTCAACTCCTCTCTGACCTTGCTGCCATGTCACTCTCACTTTATGAATAAGGAATGAATCTGCGGCATCCTGCGTGCACTGTGTCGATTTCACCCGCCAATGTTTCCACTGCGACCTTCATACCGCCGTTAGCTGTATGTGCACGGCACAGGAGGAATTCCTAATTCACAAAATGCTCTACTTGCAAATTTCTCTGGGCGTGTATCATGAGTTCTTTCTACCACTTATTTCCCTAGGCTTGTCATACCCGTTTGTAACGGTTAGCAGCATTTCAGCAGTGATGCCACCCGTCATTTAGAGAAATAGAGTACCGTTTGTTTTTGCGCGGTTTGCTTTTCTGTTTTACGCAACGTTCAGGCCCTTCATTTCTTCCATTTCTGTTTTTTTGTCACTTGATTTACAAGCTGGGCTGGCATTGACGGGGTGGGAAGGCTGACTGAATAGTTTTCGGGCTCAAATGGCTATTTTGACAAGGGTTGAAGAAGGGAAATCAAACAGGCTTTTGCTTTGAAGGCAGGGAGGGTTAGGTGTTCTCTCCGAGCCCCCGGGTCCTGGCTGCTATTGAACGCTTTGTCTTGTGCTGTGGGTGAGATGAGACCCTGCTGTGTGTTAGTCATCCCCCCCTTTACGTGCCTTTCACCATCATCACCTGGGGATCCCAGTGTCCCATTCTTTTGGACGATGGTTGATTTTGTACTTCGTGCTTCACTGCAGTTGCAGCCCTTGGTACAACTTAGACTGTCAGTTCTTGTGTTGGCTCATTAGTTCTTATCCCTTCAGTCTGTAGTCTTGGAAATGGTCGTCAAAAAAAAAAAAACGTGCCTTTTACAGTTCAAGAAAACATCATTGTTCCAGCTGTGGTTGGACCACCCTTGATGTCTAAAATTCAGCACATTCTACGAAATGGTACATTTCTGCATATTGGATGTGTTGGAGATGCTTTGGTTTCTGACTTCTATTGATTTTAGGTAGGAGCTCATAGACAGTGCAGGCTCTTGAATGAGGTCTTTTTTCGTCTTTTCCAGTCTCCAGCTCATTGTGACATTTGCTTTTGCTTTTCTGCTAACATTTACACTTTTTCTCTCAAACACTGAGGTAAAACGGGTTCACTTCTCCACGCGGTTGCATCTGTCGGCTGAGTGGCATCGCAGCGTCAGGCCCAAACCCTGAAAGATGGGGAGGTGGAAGTAATTTACTTTTAGGAGAATTTTAAGTGACCTAGAAACATCAATACCTGAGGCAGAGGCTGGCATGAAGGCGCTGAAACGGAAGGTGAATGCCCAGAGAGCCAGGAACAGGATGGAAACAAATGCAATTAGTTTGTTCCACTATGAGGGAAAAAGGTGTTTTCTGGGGTGTGCAAATAATTTAGCTGCCAAATTAAGTTTTAAAATTGCATTTCCCTTCTTAGTTCGACACTACCCCCACCCCAAACATGCTGTTTGCTCTGAAAATGGCATTTGTGCTGAGTATGGTTCCCAGGAATAACTATATCATCCACCTTTGAACTGATTAGCTGGCTCATGGCCTTAAAGGCAATCGCAGGCTGCATAGATAGGGCTACCATATTTGGTGAGATGGAAACAGAGGATGTGTCTGGGTGTCAGAATATTAATGAGGTCTCACGTTCATGGGCCAATCAGGTAGCAGTTTGCTTATGAATATTTATCAGTTTTCCATAATTACCTTGACAAACAAAAATTCGTGCCCAGGGAAACCTGGACGCATGGTAACCTTGCAGTTAACTCTGGTTTTACAATCTACATACCGGACACCATTTCCGTGTATACGATTCTTTTTCCTCAAAAGTTACAAAACACTGGACTAAAGTTTGTTAAACTTCAAGCTCACGACGCGATTCACTGCTCACATGAAAACAAAAATAGTGTCAAAGTGCCAATGGTTTCCGGAAGTTGACATCACTCATGAGCAGCGTGACCTGTAGGGGTGTGTTTTTCATTAAAAGTTTTACAAAATGCATTTCGTTTAAACTATTTTGTTAAGTAAAAGTGTGCACGAACCTTGCGGAAGCCGTGTAATAATGCTGAGTGACTGCTGTGTATTGAGAAATCGGTGCCTTTTCCTTCAGTTCTTGCCTGGGTCATACAGGTTGCAGGACTAAACCCGGACAAACTGCCGATTTTTGAAAAACCGTCTCGGACGCCCAGTGAGGGCACCAAAAAGAGGACGTGTCTGGGGTAAACCTGGGATGCCTTGCTAGGCCTTCACAGGGCACGTGCACAATGGTACTCCGACAATTCGGAGATGCTACTTAGCTTAACTGCTTGTCTATGGGGACTGAAGTACCTGGAGCAACTGCAAAGAGAACATACAAGACAAATTTCAAACCCCCAGGCCTCTAACTCAAAAGGTACTGTTCCATGTTCCAGCCATTCATTCTTAATCTGAATTAGGGAGACTTTTCCCGTCTAATTGGCTGTTTTGGCCGGTTCTCAGTGAACAATCGGCTGATGAATGCGCAGCTGAGACGGCGGGTGTTCATTCTGCACTGGAAGAAGGAGAAGGTGCATTAAACTGTGATTATGGTAAAATGCTTCTGTGTATAAATGGATTTAAGAGCTTAGTGTCTGGGTTTTTTTCCCATATACATGCTGCTCAGAGAGTGAGTGTAAAAATTGTACATTATAACTGGACTGGAAATTTAGTAAAGGGGTCTTCTCAGGACTCGCGGCTTCTCGGGGACATTTTGCCTTGAAGATGGAGGAGAAAATGAGCACTTTCTCTGTATTGCTATGTCGCTATATTTCTCCATAAAACCTTCCCTTCAAAGGACCAGGAGGAAGAAGAAAATGTTCAGCTCAGGCCTCCGACTCGCATGCACTCGATGCAGGTCTTTGAGATCAAATGCCACATTGGCATCTGCCTACTAGATCATCACAAATATGGGGCTTAAAAATGAGTAACTGGTGATGCCAAAGCCAGACAGGAAGTGCTGCTGCTGTGGTCTGTCCATGGTCCCCTCGGTCGGAGGAGTCCTGGAAGGTTTCTTCCCTGGTGGAGCTTCGGATGCGGACTTTCAGACGGGTCACCCTCCTCCGGATAGAGACACGGCAGCGGGGATAATCTGCAACTGCCTGGCCACCCCAGGGGGGACGATCTGCCTCAACGGACCCGACAGCCAGGCCCTCGAATGCGGATCTGACCCCGGCATCAGCTTGTAAACCTGAAGGTTTATGTTTTACAATAAATTTCCCAGCGTGTAAAAATGAGGGGAAATAAGCAGTAAGGTAGATGTGATTTGAATGAAAGTGTCGGCGAGAGGAGAAGGCAAATTGATATTAAAAACAAAGCATGACCCCCTGACCCAGATAAGCGGATGGAAGGGGGTGGGGGGGTGGATGGATGGATAAATTGCAAAGAATACTACAATTAAAAGTGGAATAACTCGACACAGTTATGAATTTTACAGTGCACTGTAATTTTCAGCTTTGTACTTTGGGCTACACAATATATAATTTCAGCATCGTCATTGCGATGTACACGCGCACAACGATCACATCGTCGACACCGTTTGTGTCTGACACACAGGCAAATAGAACTTATTTTGTGTAAATTTCATCTACATTTTTGATTTATAAATATTGCAGTATTACTTGCTGATACTTCGCGCTGTGATATCCTGCAGCCCTACCTTGTACCATTACTGCCTGCTGTTGCTGTTGGGTGGTTCTGGTTTGTCTCCCTGGGTCGGATCGGATTGGATCTGCTCCCCGCAGAGGCCCCAGGACCTGCTTTAGCGTATGCTGTGCCCTGGCTCAGCCTGCCATTTCACCGCAGTGGAAAAGCCTGGATGATGATATGTGCGGTACAGTCACTCCCCAATAGCGGGTCCCCAATAGCAGCTGTATCACAGCCCCTGCCTGTTTTTACGATGTGTTGCTCCATAGAAGTTTTAATACACCCTGAGAGCACCCTGTTCTCTTTTACGGTTGGGCATTTTCCGTACACATCGTCTCCCCTGGCCTGCAGCCGAGCGCATCTGGGCGCCGCTGCAGTACGGGGACGGGGGCTGCGGCGCCGTGCAGTTAAACGCAGTAATGCGGCGTGACGTGGCTGCTGACGAACGCGTCAGAAACAGCGTGTCCCCGCCAAAAGGGATTTTACTCTCCACGCTCCGTAAAACCCGTCACCCGCCCGTCTCTGCCGCTTTCGGCCGTTGACGCTGATTGCCGTGCTTGATTATTTTTAATCGTATCGTGTCAGGTTCGCAATGCTTGTGCACACTTTGTCGCAAATGCGTCGTTCTCGCAGATTTAACGAAATTCTGTAGTTTCTGAAGATTCTAAGGACTATAATAAAAAAAATCCCTATTATTCACCTTCTGTAACTGCTTGTCTGGTGCAGGGTCCCTGTGATCCTCGAGGCTGTCTCAGGAAACGTAGGGTGCTAGACGGGAGCATTCTGAAGTAGATGCTGGCCTGTCACCAGGCACAGAGATAGGACACTATGGATGGTGTCACCTGACCACAGGTTTAGGTACAAAGAGGAATCCCACGGGATATAGCGGGCAGAACCGGTGCTGGGAATCAAGCCCCCAGCCTCGAAGGTGTGTGTGGCAGCAATACTAGCTAGCCCAAGGGCCCTCTGAGGTATGATTTTATTATTAAAAATGGTGTAAAAAGTCTCGATGTGGCATTGCAGGCTCTTCCTGTTCTCGGCACAGCTGTGCTGCTGGCTCTTGCTGGAAATGCTTAGTTCTCGGAAGGGATCCGGAGCGCCCCCCCCTCCCCCCCTCCAGACTGCCTCCCTGGGACCGTGTTTGCGAGAACGAACACGGTAGCTCGTTTTCGCTGACGAATCCCGTCCCCCTGGCCACGCGGTAGTGTGGGCCGTGAGTAATTAGCGCGCTGCTGCTTCTCGCCCGACGCAGTTGCCTTCGTCGCAGTATTTCTGTTTTCTGTGGCTCTCTTCCCTCCGTTCGATGGCCCCGGACTGATTGACTTTGCAACCCTGTGTCCTAACACCCCGAATTGGGGAGGGGGGTTATCTGAAAAGGCCTAGACTGGAGGGCCCATGATTTAGGACTTCGCGGGGTGTTAATTAGACTCCACCCATCAAACGCGCTCATCGATCGTCACTGTGAGAAGGCCAGGCAGAGTTCAGTGTGATGCGATTGTTGGGCCTGAATATTCTCAATGGAAACTGTTTAAAGTAAGAGAATCTTCGTGTTTGAGAAGCTGGTAATTGGTTATTAACACTAATATTCTCCCACAGCTCATTTTCTATCCTTTAAATAGTAAATAATGTGTAGGATGAAGAAACATGTCTGATGGGCTCGGACATAGGGATTTCAGGTCTTTCCTGGAATTACAGTAGATATTACAAATAGGACTAAGGCCCATAAAGGTAATTTATTATGTTATTAATAGAAATATATCTGCTGATGGGAAAAAATGTGTAATGAGAGCTGGACTTTGATGTACAACCTGCCCCTGTGTGGACTGGCTTCAAGGACAAAATCAATATTCAAATTAATATCTGTGTGACTTGACATAAAACATCAAACATACCTCTGAAAAAGCCTGTGGTTTTGCTGACTTTTGAAGTCTGTTGGCCCTTTGAATATGTTAGTCATTTTAGTTTCTGGTAGAATCATTTTTGCCAAGATCGTGGCCATATTTTGAAGCGCTCCCTTCCATTTTGAAGTAGAACTTCATCTATTGAAAGTACTCGGTGGGCATTTCCTGGTTCCTAATTTTTATCGCTACATTAAAGTGAAACCAAAACAAACGGCGCGTATGGCTGACGCCATTACCGCGTATCTCTGCGAGTAATCGGTGAGAATTCGAATGATGCACAAGCTCGCACGGTCTTTCCAGTTGGGCCGAGTAGAGTGAGAACTTTGTGTATAAATAACTGCTTCGCAGATGGTGCCTTGGACCGTGGCCTGGGGCCTGCACGTGATCCCAGCCGGTCAGACCGCGGCCGCCTGGCCGGTCGGGTCATCTGAGGGAGTCCGTTTGCGGGTCTGTCCCTCTTGCATTTGCGGGGTATTTCGGCTGTTTCATTGCTAAATATGGCAGGTCTCCCGCATTTAGACGTCTGATTATCTAGGACGGGGTCTCTCCCAGGAACTGCAGGGTAGGGGAAACCTGGGATGGGATGGTGGTCCTTCGTAGGACGGACCTCTGTGAACATGGGAAGGTGTGGGGCTGGCAGAGGGAGGTCTGACCCGCTGACTCCCAGTCTCTGTCACTATGTCTGTATGTTATCGTCTTTGCCACCTCGGCAGTGAGTGGCATAGACCTTCCCGTCAAGCTGGGAGTGCCTGTCCCCAGCCACTGTACTGCTGACTGCTTGTTTGCAAACTGAAGTCTCCCGCCACAAATTTAATTGATTACATGAATTTGTGATCTCCTCCTCACAGCAATTCAAACAGAGGGCTTGGATAATGAAGGCGCTGGCCTTGTGCGAGGTGTAAAACGCTTTGGCTGACTGCTCTCACATGTCCTTGCTGACGCCGATTGGACCCAGTGATTTGTTTGGGCTGGAATGCTGACAGGCAGAGATGTAGGTGTCTGGTTTGCGGATGAATAAATGAATATATTTCTCTGGCGTGACAAGAGACTCAAACCGAAAATGATCTGTGGAAAGATTGTGCTAACTGTAGGTCACAAAAGGATCAGAACTACTTGCTTGCTGCTCGGTCTTGCATTAATTTGCTCGGATCTTGTAACGTGCATGTTACTCAGTGGCATTAACTAGTTGCAGATGCAGTGACTTATTTGTACAGTAAAGGCCTTTCAAGTGGTTATTTAAGTGTCTTTTGAGTTTTATGTAGTATAGAACTTGCAGGATAGCATTGAATTTAATAGAATACGTAGGACGTTTGTCTTGGCAAATGCACTCTGGGACTCATCAGGGCAAATCCACTCGTGGCATGAGGGCTCTTGTGTAATACTGTTTCCATTTATATTTACAGCTTTGGATAAATAAAATCCACTGGAGTGAAGAAAAAAAAAAAAACACACACCGTAAATGTCAAATTGGCATCCACGACGATCCGGAAGGATCCACGCTGTGTTACTCTCATGCATATATGTATTGCTGCTTCTGGTGACTTAAATTAATCCTTGAGAGGTTTGCCGTCTTATTTTGGGGAATGTTGATGAGGAACGTAGCGAGGATGTACAGCGGAGTAACACTGAGGGACGTTCGGTACCTGCCTTCTGAAGTGAATTACTTCATTAAAATGTTCAGTTTTCAAAGTGGGCATTTACTACCGCAGCTTATGCTGCTAATTAATTAATGCTGAAGATGGTAAACAATAACGATAACAGCATATTCATAAAGAAACAGCAAATTGTCATGTCAGTGTGGATAAGGTGGCGATTAGGACAGAACTGGATGGCGCCCAGTGGGCTGTCAGAGGGTTTGGGCTGCTGGGAATCCCCTGTGTTTGCTGCATGTACGTCCTGCTGGGGGTCACCCTGCATGTCCCGGGGGGGGGGCACGCCCCCCCCCCAGCTTTTCTCATCCGGATGTTCCTTGGGTGGGTGGCTCCCCAGAAATGTTTTAAAGTGTTATAAGGGTACCTGAGGTCTTCACTGCTCCCCCTGCTGGTCACTTTGGGGCTGTGCATTCTGCCACGTTAGCCCCATGTTAAATGCCGTGACCAGATCAGTGGATATCGGGGAGTTAATTTGGAGTCACGTGCATGTAGATCACTGTGCGATCTTCCTGTTTTCTGCTGCGCCGTGCAGCATGAGGTCGTCCCACCCCACACGTTCCCTTTCATCATGGCAGGTGTTCGAACGCACAGTGAGGATCGACCTGGGGAGACTCCTATTAAACTTGTATTAATGTCATAATGAAGTATTAAGGTCTCATCTGTCAGGAGGCCTGTGTGTTCCCCCGCTCTCACGTCCCCTTTCAGGGCTTTTCACAGTGTCCCTTATGCCTGTGATTTTCAAACCTGTTTAATGAGGCAGGACCCTTTGCGTTTACTAACAGTTACAGGCCGTGGTAATTACACAAGCTGTGCGTATGGGTTTATGTGGTGTAGAGTTTGCTTGCCCTAAATTGTGCTGGTTTATGTTAATTAATTTGCATCCTTATACCCTGCAATGAATCTTTAATGTAAGCATTGTTGTGTGGCTCAATGTATTTGAACACTGTGCCTGTTGTCAGAAGGTTGCTGGTTCAAATCCCACCATTGGTCAAGTGGTTTTGTCACTGGACCCCAGAGCAAGGCCCTTAACTCTCATTGCTCCTCCAACTAGCTGGCCCTGCTTTCCCAAAAAGGTGTTTCTGCTAAATAACAGAAATCTAATATAAATTTATGCTTTTGGTTTGTTTAATGTGTCTGTTTTTTGGACGTGATGAACAACCAGAAAACCCAGGGTTTGCGGTCTGGTCAGGTCGCTGCGGGTGTTGCGCCCTGTGCGGGGGAATCTGATACCCCAACATATAACTGCAACAGTGTGCTTTTATGTGTTACTTTAGATTTGTACTTGATAATATACAGGTGTGAGGTTTCACCTGTTTGTGTGTTTAATAGTCACATCTTCTGTATTAGGAATCCCATCTAGCAATCACAGGCCTGTGTCCAATTGAACATTAACAAAGGAAATTAGCAAGATATTATTATACGGAATGCCTATGAAAAGGGAGGCTTGTGTGTGTCACTGTGCAGTCCTGTGTCATGCTGGGTCACGTCAGGTATCACACGTCCCGATCAGTTGTGACAGCGTCCGCCACGGTTGTCAAGGACGCCCAGAGAAAATCACATGCGTACCAACTGCAGTTTAGCCACCGTAGCTTCAGTTCAGTCTTGTGGCATTCTGCACGTCCGTTCTCGGGTAATCTGGCTGGCGGTCAGAACGGTGTTTCGGAGGGAAATGTGCTCAGAAACCCAACAGCGAGACCGTCACCGTTGCTCAGCAGCTGCTGACTGCGTTTGATTACCTCACTGATGGGCTCCCGGGATCCTGTGGTGCCATTTATCCAGGACTACCAATTTTCGGCTTTGTAGGGTGTTCGTGTGTCCCCAGAGCGATTTTTAATCTCTTTATTGGATTTTTATACTGGCACATTAATAGAGCAGAACAATAAACTCGCATAGTCCACACCATTCATTACTGACTACACCGAATCTATTCAATACCCTATGTCCTGAACTCAGCCATTTCCTCGCTCACACCCACCGCCTAAACCTATCACAAACTCCCATATTAAATGGGACTATGGGGGGGAAAGAACCATAAGAGAAACAAATTAGCAAAAATATAACAAAAAAAAAATAAGACCTTAAACCACTAAGCAATAAATAATGTTAATGATGAGTTAAAGTGCATGTATAACAGCATAGAATTATTTGTTAACCAGCCCTTCCAAACATTTGCTTGTGTGTTGGAAAAGACCTGTACTATAAGCCTATAAGTGATGCGCACGCACAGAACGCGTCTTAGTGGTGAATACTTCACACTCAGAACTTCTCGCTCGAAGCTCCTGGCTGTCAGTTGGGATTTGTCATCGCCGCGTGCGTAGCCGAAGCAGTCTGCATCTGGAGAGTGTCGCCTGGCTAATTCTGACGTCTTCGCTTTTGCTGCAGATTTGCGTCGTTCTAGTCCAGTGGCTGGTGTGTCATCTCGCTCCAGGGGTTTTTGATTTGGAGAAGCAGGGGTACTTTGCCGGGATTGATGCCATGACATGGCTAGCATTTCTGTGCCGGATTATGGGCTGTCATTGTCTGGTAGCGCTGATGCTTATGGTTAGTGTGGCAAGTGTCCGGTTAGAGTATTAAGAAAAACAACCTTTAAAATCCCTAAAACAAATGAGCCATAGAGTGTTAATACTGCCCTGTAATTGCTGTATTTAGATATTGGTGTTTAGCCTTTCAGTCATCTGACCATCTAATGCTCCTACTTATGAACAACACCAATCAATAGCTTGGACACACTAAACCACCTACAAAGGAGAGTGATAGGGTATCACATGACTTGGCCACCTGACATAAACGCAGCAGAAATGGTTTTGGATGAGTGACCAGAGAGTGAAGGAAAAGTGACCAATCAGTGCCTAACATATACGTGGGACGTCTTCAGGACGGCTGGGAAACCACCCCAGGAGGCTTCATGAATGTGATGTGGAGGAGACCCTGGTTGCTCAGGGGCCCAAATGATAGATTACTCTGCCAATCATGGGATTTGTAACACCTCCTTAGTCCAAAATTCCATATATGATGTCTGTCTTCTAAATGTGTCCAAACTTTTGACTGGCACTGTGTGTTAGTGATACCCAAGAAGAAAGTGCTGTACTCAGTTTGTAACAGCCTGGAAGACAATGGGTAAATGAGCTAATGTATTTTTTTGACCATAATATAGAACAAGAGTGTGTATGTTACTTGGTTTATGCGAAGTAATGACTTTTCTCTGCGCATGAGGACATTCATTTTTGGCAGCTAGCCGTAAACAGAGACCTCAGAGTATGAGAGTAGGGAGAGTATCAGCAGTATGTGGTTACTTCCGCTGTCATCGCCCCCCCCGGGGGGATTGCTGGCTTCCTGACAGAGGGATGCTTTTCCTGTCAGTGCTAAATCTGCACGCCTCTGTCATGTAAGCTTTGCTTAATCACAAGAGTCAAGAAATCTGTGCTGCATTGTCCCAAGGGAGTGAAGTAGTGTCCTTTTTTATTTATCATTATCATGATATTAACAACAGCTTCTATTACTGCTACCATTATTGTTTATGTAAATGTTTTGAAATCCTGTTACAGGTGTTCCCAGAATTTTGCTTCCCTTCCCAAAGAATGAAGGTCTATCATCTGTCATTCTGTTACAGTGCGATGAAAAAGGCTTGAGTGAAGCTTTCAGTAAATCCTGGTGTGTTGTAGCTTTCCAGTATGAGTGCAGTGTATCTCCAGGTATGTCACTACAGAGGATGGCGTCGCATTGCATCCTAACATTGCCTGATATGAGTGATATTGCAGAATGATATAAGTACCAGTCTGGGTCAGTGGAGAGCCACTGTATATGTGTAGCAGAAGCTTTTCTCCAAAAGGACGTGCACCTGAAGTTCAGAGAGTAGGGTAGGTCCGTGTCCCTGGAGCAAATGGGGTAACAACCTTCCTCGCAGTGAAAAGATTACTCTTTTAAATTTGAATTCATGACTTTCGGCATATGGGGACAGATTTTAATCTGCTGGCTGATGCAGTGCCCCAAATAGCTTTATTTAAATTGACTTAAACATAGCCGAAAACGAAATGCAAACATAACAGAAGAAATGCTGACCACCACATCAGTTTTGGCGAGAACAACAAGTTGGAGCAGTTGAAATAAATAAAAGTGAACTGAAATACAAATTAGCAATTCAGATAGAGTGATGTGTTAATTTTCATTAATCAAGATGAGACTGAAGTGTCACTGCAGAGTGAGTATAGTTCCGCATGTCTAAGCTTCAGTGAAGTATAAGGGCAGTGTTTGTGAAGAGTAAGAGAAGCGTGTACCAAACTGGTGCCTTAGCATTTGCATCAGTCTTGATGTTCTGGAGGGTGGGAGATGGTGGCTCTCAGATTTGCTTCTTGGAAATTGCTTTCAAAGCTGTTACAGCATCCCGTATAAAACAAGGTTACACAGAGCATATTGGCTCCTAAACCATGACTGATGCCCAGTATTCACAAAATGCTGTACTCTGTAAGAACCGGAATTGCTTCCTTCAACCCATGTAGAAGAGTGAAGGTGGGGAATCTGAGCTGTGGAGATTAATTTTAGGTAGAGGCCTGTTTTTAAAGAATGCATCCCACCACTGCAGTGAAGACACGTGGGCACCGACTGAAAGTCAAGCAGTGATTATACAAAAAACTGTAGCCAAAAACCACTGGGCCAGTGGTAAACTTGCCTGGTAGATGATCGTCTGTTTCTCCTACACGCTCCGAGAGGACAGTTTTGAAAGCTATGCGATAAAGGGCCACAGTTAGTTACATAACGTCATTGCTTCTTGGGGACACAGAGTCTCTTAATTAGATGCCTCCTTGCCAAACTTATTGAGAGCTACAAATAGTCATAAGTGTTTGGTGTTTGCTAAACTGCACCTGTACTTGTGTTGTCACCAGGTGTTGTGGTCCACTGTGGGAAAGACGGAGCTCTGTGATGACTCACACCGAAGTCCGTCTGGACATGAGCATTGCCTTCTGTAGAGGCCTCTTGGCTTTTCTGAGGTCACTGTTTTTGAGTTCACAATCTAACAGACATCAGTAACCAATGAAATGCTTTGTGGAATAGCAAGGCGTAAGGTTTGCAAGGTTGGCCAGAATGACCCGTCTGATTCTCAGGGGTTCCAGAACGACGTTGCATGGAAGATAACATTTTTGCCTTGACTTTTCTGATAAAAGCAAGGTTTGGTCCTTACAGGAACCTCACAGCTGCACTCAAATGCACTTTTAGGAGGCTAGGGTTATGATTTGAGGGTTTTAGGGACTGGATAGCTTTGATGAACTTCACTTTCTTTAATAAGTAGTAAATATTAATATTTGATTTTAATGATCATTCAGTTGAGGGCATGTGTGTTTGAGTGTATTTTGTATAAAATAGTTTGTTATGTGTATGTATTAATGGGTATCTATATAGTATGTGAGTGTCTATAATGTAGTGTATCAATTCAATATGAAAATAATCCTGTTGTGACTCCACATTTAACGTAAATTCTTCGCAAACAAAGTTCCACGAGTCTGAGATGCCGGGGGCCGGATAATAACCGAGTTTTGGGTCTCCACTGGATAATCGCTGACTCTGATGGTTGATTGCTCGCTCTACCTTGCAGTGCGGAGAAGAAACGGTGGGCTGTTGCAGTGGATCCGAGCAGCAGCCTGAGTGCTTTAGCCAGCTGAGTGTAGCATCAGCCCGGGGTGAGGGAGCCAATCCCAGTGTCCCTGACTGGGCTCTTTTACCTTAATGTAGGCTGTAGGGGTCAGTCAGTGAGGGGGGGGGGGGGGCAGGCTGAAAGCGAACGGGGCCTCAATGTCATGGCTTTGCAGAGGCGGGTGGACCTGAACTGGGGATGAACTGGGATTTAAAAGCTGCTTAACGGCCGCTGCTGAAGGTCCAGAATTGCAGGTCCTTCATAGTATGTGGTAGATAAAGTCACAACAATGAGTGTTTTTTCGTTCCTATGCAAGTGTGGTTATTCTAGCACAACAATACTGAGTAGCGGCTTCCATTAATGCAGATGAAAAACATACATGTGTTAAGAACTGTAACAAAGTACAAGAATGAAGCCTTTCTCGTCTGACATAAATGAAGCTTAGACTTTGATGACGACATTTAAGTTTGATTTCTGTTTAATAGCCTTGTCTTTTTCGCATTGGTGTTTTCCCAAAATAAGCTAACAGTAATGAATATTGTGGTGGCCAAAAGCTTAGCTATGCAATTGGCAAGCAGGGCTGTGTGATCATGGCTTGACTTAAAAATAGCCAGGCAGCTTAGTAAAGGTTCAATGGAAATGTTATTCAGATGAATCCTCCGTATTCAGAGTTTGTTACAGTGTGGAGACCTATGACGCTGGTATTAAGGTAAATCCAGGATTTATATGGTACCCAGGCCTAATTGCAATTTGCTCAATAGAAATTTTGTAAGTGGCTGTTGACTATTGGAAATAATCATTGTTGTTCATGCTTGGCAAGGACTTAAGTCAGTTTACAAGGTTGCCAACTCTTACACATCTGGTGTGATACTCACGCTTCCAGACTCTCACGCTCACGCAAGAAATCTTACGGCAAATCTATATTATTCCATTATAAACCTAAAACTAGCTTTATTAAAAGTATTGGGGTAGATTTCAAACCCTACAGACCAGGGGTTGGCAACCCTAGGCACGTAATTTCGGGTGGCATTAAATACTCTATTACTCTATTATTTATCTACTGCACAAAAGCAACAAGAACGACTAAATTAAAATAATTTACAGGCGCAAGGTCGGAATTAAGCTAATTCTCGCGTGGCTCATGCGCGGAACTATAGGCTATATCTATATCCTCGTTAATGTCCATGTTCATCATTCCATTTAATTAAACTCAAATAAAACTAAACATATTTGTTTATTTTCCGTTTCTTTTTTAT
>JAODLC010000015.1:21804590-21821657 GCA_026781145.1 Hippopotamyrus pictus | reverse complement strand
CGCGCAGGTCTCTAGTTGAAATGTCATTGGCTGTTGCTTGGCGCGCCTGCTGCTTTGGTTTGACTACTCGATGGTAGTCCCACCCCCCCGCTCGCTAAATACGCCCCCCTCGTCGTTAACATGGCACGCGGACTAACAAGAAAATATATAATTGGCACTCCATGTCGAAAAGGTTGCCGACCCCTGCTACAGACTATTTACAAGGTAATAAAACTGTTACAAACATGAAAATGCGTGTGTAGACTTGTCTTGTGTCGAAAAGCTCATACTAGCCAGCTGCCCAAAGTTGGCAACCCTGATTTTAACAGATAAGCCCATTCATGGGCATCCAGAGCCTGGTAATACTTCATGGGGGCTCCTATTGATGGGCATGTTGAAGAACTCTGCCTACTGTTCTGTTTGACATCCACTCAAAGCCATCTCAGAGTGACGCAACCGTTGTTTCTGTGCAGCAGCCTCCAGATCAGACAAAACAATGGCCCCCCCACAGTCTGTGGATAAGTTTTATTTTTAGACTCTGCATATCTCTGATGGATGAAGGCCTTGTGCTTTAATGCCCATAGTACATGCAAACATCATAGTGTCTAAAGCAGGGGTCACCAACTCCGGTCCTGGAGATCTACTATCCAGTAGCTTTTCTGTCCCACTTGGCTTCTGATGAGCCACACCTGGTATTTACCTGAGAACAGGTGTGGCTCATCAGAAGCCGGGTAGGATAGAAAACCTACTGGACGGTAGCTCTCCAGGACCGGAGTTGGAGACCCCTGGTCTAAAGAGAGGACGAGCAAGGCAGCCATGTGCTTTAAAAAACAATCTTTCAATAGAGGTATAAGACGCTAAACAGTGATATGAGGCATCATGTGACCCGCATGTAAACACAAGGCCAGTGAGGCAGCAAAGTGTCACACATGAAAAGATTTGATTAAAAAGACATTAGACTTTCCTCAAATATTGACACAAAATCAGAATGGTTGGTGGGTGGAATGAATGCTGGAATTAATTCTGAAAGCTCCATTAGGGACGGGTTTTGTAACTTTTCCAAGGCTGAATTTAATTAGAGGCATAATTGTTTTTGTTTAACGAAAAGAAGAATATTAAAGCGAAATTTACTGGCTCCCATCTGCCTGGCAGATGTTCAGGCCTGAGTTAGTATGTACTGTATAAAGATGTCGATAAGGTGAAGTGCTACAAAGAGCAATTAGCAGTTTCATTAAAAGTTGTGTGTTAAAGAGGCAGTCCAAAGGGTCCAAAGTATATTGGCACTGAGACTGAATAAGCTAGAAATATAGCACTGCATTATTAAATGATTGCAGTGTTTCCTGGGGATCAAGAGGTTAAGCGTGGGGACAGTGTGACGTGGGGGGGTGTTAATTATTGTTCAGTGACAGCATGCTCACTCTCTGTCTGTGGAGGTAAACAAACACTTAATAATTGGGCTATGTGGATTAATTTAAGAGTTATTTTTTCAGTCACAGTTATAACTACCTATTTTTAGCGTTAGCTAAATTAAGTCCTCATTATTGCCTGTCTCCCATCTTTCACTTAACAATGTAACAGCCTAACTGCACAGTACTGAGCCTAACTGTATATGTGACTCAGCATAACTGCACTGCACTGAGCCTAACTGTGTATGTGACTAAGCCTGACTGCACTGCACTCAGCCTAACTGTGTATGTGACTCAGTCGAACTTAGCGGGTTTGTTGTGTGATTTGAGTCTCTCCCAGTCTGTGACCCCCTTCAACATACGAAACCCATTAATATATCAGGTAAAAACAACATGAGAGAGATGGATTTATTTTCATTCCCATTTCCACTCAGTCTTCCATGAGGGTAAAGTAATGGGTGTCGCATACTCCTGACTGACATCAATGTAGTGAATAAAGAGGGAGAAGACCCTCCCCGGTTTAGCATTCACGATGGAGCCATGTCAGAAAGTTACTGATAATCACCAGGCAAACTAGTTACATTAACAGGTAAACTTTACCATATTTCTCCCATTCCCAGTATGTTTATCCCATTCAGTGCGTGTAGCTGGGGTTTAACACAGTGAGGAGAGAGAGACATCCCCCCATACCTAACTAAATGTCTGCTCAGCCTATGAGTGTCGTTAACCAACTGATTTCCATAATGTATGGGGTGTGGGCGCAGAATCGGGCTTTCCAAGCGAGTCGCCAAACCTTTGGATTAGATGATTGATGGCTTGGATAGATGTTTTTACGTTGTGGTGCCAAAGTCTTCGCCATGACGGCCTGCTGTGGAGACGTGTCACCAGCGAAAACACCAGACTGTGAATCTTTAGTACATTGTAACAGCTGACAAAGCCATAATGTTATCTATACATTCTAAAAAAAATGCCAACTTCAGCTGTCCCGTACTATTGGATTGGGTTATGTGAGTTTCTATGGTGCAAACTGGAGTTTAAACCTGGAAACGCCTGTCAGCCAAATTGACCTGATGTCAGCTGAGCCAGGGCAGCCAATTAGGACCGTGGCAGAGAGATTTCATGAAAGGAATTGATGAATGCAATTTCGGACACAGCTGCTAGAGATGTCAACCAGAATAGAAATGATTCCAGTCGTGGAGAACGGCGAATGTCTCCTGATGTCGCAGCTGCGGTACAGACAGATGACCAGGTTGATAATTGTCTGGGACCTTGGCACGGATACCCGAAATAACATTGCCTCCATATGCTTAAAAAATAATTCAAAGCTTTTCTTTCAATGTCTCATGGAGAGGGTGTGAAGCATGGAAAAATGATATGACCTCAAAGAAATCGTGTTTGTTTTGTTAAATTTACAGATTTCAGTACAGTTTAAAGACTCTTGATTTCCTGTTCATGTTAGTCGCGTTCCTATTTACCGCAGCCCATTACGAGTTACGAGTCTACACCCTTAAAACAAGGCCACTGTTACAGCCAAGTCAATAAAAAAGGAGTGACCTGTGTCCTCTGGCAGGGCAACACGGTTACGCTTGGCAGCAGATCGCAGTGTCGTTACTGCTGTCGGAGGAATGTGTAGGAAGAGCAAACTCGTGCCGTCAGGCAGGGCTGGGTGCTTCACTGCATTTTTACGGTATATGGAAATATTACCAAATGAGATATAGGATGATGCAATACTGTTTATATCGATAAACTTTTATTGTGCATTAAAATTCGGGCTTTTTAAATGCTATTTAATAGAGACATTAGTTTTCCTTCTTTGTTGTAAACATCATGGGAACTTCAGTTGTGAAACTGCGCAGAATCCCAGAATCGACTAAGATTAACTAAACTAAAATCAAACCATTCAGTTAGGGGCGCCTCACAGGGGAGTTAATGGAGGGAAAAGGCGAGGAATCGTAATTGTTCCTTGGTTCAATTTGTTTTAAAACATTGTTAAAAATATCGTAGCTTGCAGTATTTGTATTATTTTGTTGAAGACTAATACCTTAAAATGAGGGTCTTTTCAGCTGAAAAGCATAACTTCAGTGGTTGATTTTAGAGCCATTTGCCAAATAGGTTTCATATTTAGTATTTATTTTTTTTTGCCAGTAATATCATTAACAGAAAAGAATCCGTCGGTAGACAGTGGAGTGAAACATTTTTATGCTGTAACTGCTTTATTTGACCCCTACTTTGTGAATATAGGTATCATTTATTTTTGTCTATTTGGAGACCTCTGTTTGGAATACAGAAAATGTCCGTACTGAATGGTTGCTGTACGTTTGCGAACAGGGAAAGAAACCCTGTATCGGCGTTTCATTTTGACCACACCGTTTTTAAAGTGTTTGATGTTTTGCATGTGGCTCTGACTTACAACTTAACATGTAGCCCACTTCATAAAAATATCGAGATGTGGAATTTGGTCCATATCGCCCAGCCCTGTCGTCAGGCTAAGTGAACGAGACACCATCACGGTCATGTCCAGTTTAATAATGAATAAACATAAAAAAAACAGAGTTCATTTTAACTCAAACTCCGATCCTATGCATTTGTTGGCAGGTAATACCATACAGGCAATAAATTTTGATTGAATTGTAGCCTCACTGCCGAGTTGATGTGGTTCTGCTGCAAGTGAAAGTTGTTTCTGATTTAATATGTTATGGATCTACGATAAACTTGAAATGATCTTGATTGTAGGGTGATAGATGCAGTATATCTACAGAGCAGTGTTTCTCAAACCGGTCCTCTGGAACCCCCGAACGGTCCACATTTTTGCTCCCTTCCAGTTCCCAGTAGGGGACCAAGACCATGGGGGAGTCTACCTGGGGGTCCCCAAGGACCGGATTGAGAAATTCTGCCATGTCGCATGGAGCATGTTGCATGTCGTTCATTGTCGCTTGTGTTAGTTAATGTGCACTTACTGATGGTGAGACTCCTAGCCCAGTTACTCAAATGACTCACGCAAAACAAGCAGGTGCTGTCATGTGCTCTAAACACTGGCCTTAGCTGCAGGCTCCCAGTTCCCGCCCACTGACTGGCATGGCTACAGCTCTGACTCCCAGTGTGCGGACAGGCCGCCTGTTTCAGCGCTCTCCGCTTCACGTATCGCTCTCAGATGCTGCCTTTAGCTGTCATTCCCAATCCCACACATGCATTTTTACCGTCAGACGTGAGAGGGCTTCTTTGGGAATCTCAAAGAAGATTAAGTGAAACATAACATGATCTGGCAAGTAATAACTCAGAAATCTGAATTAAGCTGGGGGGAAACGGGGCCCTGATTCTTAGCATTTTCTATTGGATTAAAAACACTGAATCTGACAGATTTGTCCATATGGGATAGTGAAGAAATAGAGAAGAAAACAGTAAAGCGGGATCCAAGACTGGAATTTCACCAATAAAAAGGGTCTTGTTGAAAAGAAAGTGCTACCAGCGTCTTCTCTGAGGTCAGCTCTGGTGGTACCTGCTTCCTAACACTTGTGAGTGTTGGACAAGCACAACAGAAACCTCAATCATGGAAGAATTACTTGAAGATGTGTTTTCACGTTGTTTTAAATGAAAAACCCCGCTGACCTTGTTTTCCCAAACATTTTTTTTCTACCTTCATCTTCCTCTTTCGCTTGTGCAGCATTAGCTTCCAGACTTTCTCGGATCAAAAGCATGTCTTGCAGAAATTGCTCGCCGACTTCTGGAGCGGCTGGCCCTTCGGCGAGTGCGGGCATGTGAGATGTCTGCTGTCCACCGTCGAAGGCAGTCAGTCTGCTTATATAAAGCACCTTTCCCTCATGGCATATGAAGGAAATGAAGAAGAAACATCACTTAGGGTCTTTGTGCGCAGTTGTGCATGTTAAAGTCTGTGGGCTGCAAAGCAGGGGGATGCAGCTGGCTGACAGCAGCCTGCGGGTGGAGCCCTTCAGCAGGAGCCCCAGAAGGATTTCTTACAATATTCTCCAATATTGTAGTACCTGTAGCTGTGTCTAACTCCGGTGCTGCTAATTTTAACACTGATTAAAGTTCATAATGTCCACCAGCAAGATCGGCCGAGATTGACACATTGGACCGAAAACTTGATTTTTAACGAATATTGGCTGTTACCGACCTATTCACTGATATCGTGTATCTGTAGCTGGGTGTAATCTGACCCTGAAGTCGTTGCTCATTAGCCCATATTCGTGTTGCATATACATACGCTTGAATCACCATATTTAAGGAAAGGTTCAAAAGTGGAAGTCTTGGTCGTCTTATTTAAACGGCCTGTCCCTTTACCTCGACAGAATAAGCCCGTCAGCATTCACGCCTTCCACAGGCTGCACACCCCTGCTACGGTTGGCCGGACCGTCCCATTAGCTCTATGCTGCCTTATAGCTGACGAGCTCCAGCCTGGGTTCTGCTGCAGTAACCATCTGATTCTAACTCAGCAGTTCCCTGCCAGGAAAGTAGATCAACACCTAGTGACCTAATGTTCACTAAGAGGAAGTGATGTCGATGAAGTGGTATTGGATGAAGTCACATTAAAAGCCTTTATTTTTTCGGGAAATGCCTTTGTACCTTTTATATGTATTTATCTTGATCCCTGTATGTGCAGTCTGAAAAAGATGATGTATTAACTCGGGTTTAAATCATTCATGTTACAGAACGATGTACGTAGATATGCTGAGTACATATTTTAATTCCTGTTTCAGTGTAGCTGCAGAATGATGATTTTTATGCCCTTTGGAAGCTATTAACCCAGGAGCATTTGGCGGAAGCTGATGCTGTTAACATGAATATTCAAAAAGCTTGTTGCAATATGCACATCATCAAGACCGTCTGTTTCCAGTATGACTACTAACGCTTACTAGATCGTATTTTAAAGGCCAGTAGTCTGATCGTAAGGACACTGGTGTTATCTTAACTTTTTGGCTGATTCACCCCATTTACTCTGAGAAATGAAATGTATAGCTGTGGTCAGTCTGTTTCTATGGCTGCCAGTTTTCAGTTGACGATAACTTGGTTGTTCCTGTACTGTTGACTTTATAATAAGTCGCCGTTCTTATTACGAGAATATTGCCCAAGAACCTCTGGTGTGTAGTAAATGTTGGGGCAGATAGAGGGTGATTAAGAGAGAAGAGTGATGTGAACCTTCCTGTGTGAAGCCGCTGATTGACACACTCTCCTAATAAAACGTTTCCTTTGTTTATTGGTCTGGTGCACAGTTCTTACCCATTTTAGGTAGCTGTGTTATTTGACTGGAGACTTCCTTGCTTAAGGGCCGGACTGGTATTCCATTTTGCGTTGTTTACTGCAGCTGCCAAGTTGTCTGGTTAAGCTAACTGTAGGGGACAGATATGCAGGATTGCGCAGAAGAGTCCATAATGCGTGAAACGCAGATCCTGCTGGGGTGTGTCGGTGGTGTTTATTGTGTATTATGGATTGCATATAGTGTATTTGCAACATCTCAGCTAAAAAGTACTCCAACTGCTGACTGAAGCAGAGATGCCACCACTGATGGAGGTGTGGACAAAGTCGAGCTACGTATTTACTGCCAGACATCGGAATTGGAATAACTAATAGTACTGACTGCATTTTAGCTCTGTCATTTTTCTTGCCGTTCACGGCGTTCAGCCTAGATGGCTGTCCATCTAATTAAATCTTCTATGTACCCAAAGTATGTAATCAAAATCTATGAGGTAAAAGATGTATTCAAAGCTAAATGTGTACTAGGCTGAAAAGTGTGGCCACATTTATACCCTATTGTCACCGTGTTCCCCGTTATTTGACTTGCTGGGCCAGGAATCCCGGCTGGGAGTTGCTATTATGGGCTGGTAGTCTTGGAGCTGTGTTTCTGCTCGTCTCTCTCTCCGCCGTGAAGCGTAAAATACGGGCCCTAAGAATTGTGCCGCCGCTGTGATTCTGCAGCGTTTATCCGGTCTCGTCGGAGCCGCGCGGTAACTTCTGCCATGTGCCGTCCTTCCCCCCAGAGATCGGATCCGCAGCTCCTGGCCCAGTTCTACTACGCGGATGAGGAGCTGAACCAGGTGGCGATGGAGCTGGACAGCTTGGACGGCAGGAAGGACCCCCAGAGATGCACCCTCCTGGTCAACCAGTTCCGCTCCTGTCAGGTGAGACGACTCAGTCGAATGTAAAATTGCTGGAACGAACTGTAAAAATATAAACATATCACAGCACACATACAGCAATAAACATATTTTGGCTGCACACCTGCCATTTTGGTCTATAGATAAAACCAGGATGATGCAGGACTAAACAAGTCACTGATGGCTCTTTTGATAGAGGACTTCCATGGGGTTAAATCACTCAAAACATGTACAGAGTCACTGGCGTATCTGTGATGAATTTGAACTTTCGTAAGTTTAACTTGTATGCTTCTAGAAATGTGTGGGTTTTTTTCTCTCAGCCCTTGTGACGTCCTCTGTCGTGGTCGGCTGCTTTCTTTGGAGCTGTACTTCAGTCTTTTACAGGTGAAAGAGTGAAAATCGATCTGCTCCCAATGATGGAAAATCAATTAAAAACAACTTGCTGTTTCTCTCTTAACTAGGATACTCATCTAATTTGTTCCCCACCCCCTTACTGTTCAGTAGAGGTTTTGTATTTGAATTAATCATGGGTTAGTTGAATACTTTTTTTCATTGTTGTTACTTATAATGATAATTAACGAACTGAATGAGTTATTATAGTGTAATAAGATTTAACTGGCATTTTTGTAACTACGAAGGCGCTAAAATTCATTTGTAAATGTGAAAGAATGCGATGCTTAATGTTGAATGATGTGCTTCAGAAATGCGTGTTCTTTGGCTCTGCTGTTGGAACCTAGTGTGAAAGGCATGCTGGGAATTGTAGTCTCTCAGCAAATTCCTCGCTCTTCAGCTAATACAAGACTAGTTCCTTTGAATGTCTTTCTGTATTTAGTCACCCAGATTCCTGAAGTTCTTTGTAAGGAATTTTTCTATGTGCTATACCTTACAAGGATAGTGAGGAATTCTGCCTTTGGATGACAGTTCATTGTGCTTTGATGTGTCTTAATGCATTTTAACTTTATGTACTTTCAGTGTGTTGATATTCTGCGCCCTCATCATAAGCTGTCTCGCTGGCAGACAGTGTCCTGGACATATAATTTACTTTTTTTTCTTGCCTTTTAATTGAGCTGTAAAGTCTTTCATCTTGATGCTTTGTCTTGACATTCTATAACATTTTAATTATGCCCGGGTCTCTTTAAACTCTAACAATCGCAGTTGTAAAATTTTAAAACCATTAAATGGATAACATTAATACTAAAAAAAAATGTATCTGAATACTTTTACTCCAGTTGTCTTACAGGGTATTTCAGTGCTAATTTGTCATATTTATACTAAGTTGGGGTGCCATCGTATATTAAAATGGGTCTTTTAAGGTGGGCAGTCTGGCAGCCGCTGCCTTAAAGCCTTCTTATCACTTCTTGTCAGCACCTTAGTTATTCTTACTTCCCCTGTCCTCATACCGAGTCTCCTAAGTACAGTTTTCTTTTATTTATAAATTCTCACTTTTAAAGGCTGGCAGTTTCACATTTGGATAGTGCCCTCTGACTTTTCTCTGTCACAGTTAATTAATCTCCAGTGTAAACCTTTCACAAAGGTTCTTGTTATTTTTAAAGTTTTAAGCTGAAGCGGCGTTATTGTGGGGAAACGCTGGGGACGGTGGTGTCATTGCCTGGGTGCACGTTTCCAAATCCAGTCCATGTTTTTTTCGGAGCTGGGAGGGAGCAGAAACCTGGTCCGACTGTGGGCCACCGAAGACCGGATTAGGAAGGACTGCATGGATAAACCAGGAAAGCGCTGTGGATTGGTTATGGGAGAAATTTCTCAACCTGTTCCTCAGGGACCCCAAGATGGTCCACAGTTTTGCTCCCTTCCAGCTCCCAGTAGGACTGGCTGGCAGGGAGTTGGGAAGGAGCAAAAACTTGCACTGTCTGGGGGTCCCCTAGGACCGGCTTGAGAAACAGTGGGTTTGGGTATCTGGTGTTTGGGAAGTGTGAGCACCAAGCGAGATCTTAAAATGCTTCTGCTGTCTCTCCATTTAATCTTCAGCTTTCAGAGCAAGCGCTGGGTACTGAACTCCAGTACTTCTGAGGTTACGACCGAAATGCTCCAATCTTATCGAGGATCGAAAGATTAATATTCTTTCGGTACCGAATTCCAATACCCAAACAAAAAATTTCGGCGTCTGAGCTAATAAGCACGCAGCATACTTGTGCGGAGATCTTAAGTTGCTGGTGATTGGCTGTCTAACGTGATGTCACACGAACACGTCATAGAGGCCGGTGGAAAAACGCACACTCAGAGACAAACGCGTACTGGTTCGTTTGCGTGTGGTGCTGTTTTTGTTTGTCATGTGGTGTAAAAAATGCCTAAGAAATGGAAAGTGTGACTCCACAGAGTTCCAGGCTGCGATCATTTAGTCGCATTTTGTGTCCATTTTTGGAGACAGTGCACCTAAATCTTATAACTAGGCGCACCAGTGTGACTTGCAGATATGTCCCTCATTTATGCCCGAATATCACCCCCATATAGCAGCTGACCACGTTGTTGTATATCACATGAAACACCCAGAGAACGGATGTGTGTGTGTATGCATGTGTGTGTGAGGGACCATCGGAACTTTACGGAAGTGCAGTAAAAAAGACAGTAGATGGAATTATTTTTGTACCTCAATAAGACCGAATACCTTTTGCCTGCATCTCCAGCCAGCGGTGAAACGTGCCAGCGCTTATCAGCGGGATAACGTTACGTCGTTTTTTATTCTGTGGAAAATGAAAGATTGATTTGCAGGCCAAGTTTATTTATGAATTATAAACATGTCGTGGGTTATACAAGTAAAATCAGAGCTCTTGAGTCCATTGAGGAATGCATGTTAACAACTCGTTCACAACACGTAGTCATTACGTATTTTGCGTGTTAAAATTCACGTTTTTGACCCATTTGGCATTCCAAAGGTGTGGCATATGAGCGTGTGAACCAGTTAACTATGTGTTCTTAATATATATTCTACACATATTCTACAGGTTAAAATTCACGTGTTTTTGAACTGTCTGTCATTCCATACACTTTGTATTTCTCACGCTGAGAATTAAGGGATAACGCCCTCCAAGGTGTCCCGTTATATAGGATTAATCCCGTTATATCGGATTAATGGACAATGCAGAAACATACGGAGTGGAGTTTTCCACCGAGTTCATAACTGTCCCGATCGAGTTAGAGTTAATGGCCACCTACCAGCCAATCAGAAAATAGAATTTGTTGCATGTGATGCCGCTTGCATCACATTATTACATGGATGCGCACACATACTGAGTGCAGACAAGGCGGCAAAGGGAGATCCAATTGAATGTGGTAGACAGGGCTGTGAAGCGTCGCCCATTCACCGTGAGACACACGCTGCGTCCCTAACAGATGGAATCTCACTCCAAACCTTTGCTGAAACTTGAGAGCCCTGGTAAGATGTAAATAAAAGGCTGCATCCCGTTACGATTGTGATCGCCCCCCCCCCAGTAATTGACCAATAACTAACAAAATGACTTTAAAGCACTAATCTTTTATTTGATGAAGTTTAATCTTTTCTTGTTGTTGTTGAAAGTGATGTTACGCAGGCTGCAGTGAGTTCCTGAAGCTCAGGGCATCTGGGATGATAAAGGTCTCCTTCCGGCTTTGACTAACTTCACACGGGGTTGCTCTGTCCTCTTCTCCTAGTCTGGCTACTCTGCATCCTCTGGTGCTGGTCTGTGTTACGTAGGGGTCAGTCGCTCCCTAAGGGAGGCAGAGTGTAGCTCAGTGGGTTAGAACACTGCTAATGATCAGAAGGTTGCCGGTTCAAATCCCATGATCGGCAGAGCGCTATCACTCAAGGGCCCTTTCGCAAGGCCCTTAACGAGCAACTGCTCCATTGCCTGTCTGACCCTGCCTTCTCAATCATGCCACTTTTGATAGAAGCTACTGAATAAAAAATCAATGTAATGTCATTTTTAGAAACAATGTCACTGTGGCATGGTTTAAGGCAATATGCTTTTATTGCTGTGTATCTTTACTGTTATTTTGTGACCTAATAGATTCTTAGTAACATGTTAATAATGCTCAGAAGGTTCAGTACCTAAATCCGGGAGGCTGCACAGCAGCTTTTAATACTCAGTAATACTCATCATTCTTATAAATGGCATGTATTAATTAAGCAGACACGCAGCCCGGGCCTTTGTGTCAGCAGACCCGTCGTAGGTCACCATCTGCGCATACAGTCAGCTGATGTAACGCGCGCCGCAGCTGCGATGTTGCGAGCGCGTCGGTGTGCCTAAGTTCACACTCTGCGTCGTCCGCGGCGCAGCGAATGTCGCCAGTATGCCCTGGCACGGCCCCGTTTCTGACAAATGCACGGGAGTGTGACTCTGCATAGCGGTTTCCTGCTGTTAGCAATCTGTTAATGACCCCGCATAATCCTGTCCAGCAGTCAGTGAGCCGTGTAACCGCGTCCTGCAGCCGGCGATGACGGCATCGCCACGGCACTTTGAGGGGCACGCCAGTGACAAGCCAGTCGGGTGCCCCTCCACCCCCCCGTGGAGAATCCCCGACCCGGTTGAGTAGCTCCTCTCCCTTGTTGGGCCCATTGCTCCTCCAGTTCAGCTATGGGGTCCTCGAATCATAATCATATGCACAAATGGGCTAAAACACATTATTTCATAAACCGTTAACTTTGGGCTTTTCTAAGCCCTAGTGTGGTGAATAAGATGCCAAGCAAATTCTTTTAACATTCTGGTGAGAGCTTCGTGTCGGAGCTCGGAGTGACGATGCTCGTGGGAATGAGGGATTTATGCAGGCCTTGAGAAGACGCCCCCGCTGTGTCTCCGTCAGGCAGTGAGGCTCTGACTGGCTGACGCACTAATGGAGCGGTTACCCGGGGTCAGTGACGCCATCGACATTACACGGGCCGACCCTCCCACCTCGCCCGTTCACCTTTCCTCCCCCGAAACTCAGACACTCCCCGCTAACAGAAAGAGCCCTCGAGGCAGGCGGATCTTCTGCCGCAGTCGGGTTTGGAAACTCTGGCACGGTGTTTGAGCGGACGACTCTTCCGGGAGGCAGGGTGACAGCCCGACCCACCGTCGACCCCGACAAAGCACAGGAGTCAAACTTAAAGTCACAGCGCGGGTGAGCCAGAGACTCTCAGCAGGTTTTAAATGACTCGATGCAATTGAAGTCCATTATCAAAGAAACCGTCAATGACCTGTTTGCTTCTGCATCATCTCAGTCTGGTGTGTGTGTGCTGCTGAATTGGGTGTTTTGACATGCTGTGACAGTTGGTCAGGGCCTCAGCACTGACTCTCCAATAACTGTCTCGCTCTCCCCAATATATCTGTGTCGCCAGGCCCAGACCCGCTCCCCTCTCTCCGACACACCGGTATCACTGGGCCCATCCCCGCTCCTCCCTCTCCCCGATCCGGAGTCTCCGGGCCCGGCCCCGCTCCTCCCTCTCCCCGATCCGGCGTCTATGGGCCCGGCCCCGCTCCTCTCTTCCCGAAACCCCGGCGTGCCGCTGTCCCCTGGGAGGCTGCCTCGCGTGCTGACTCAGAGCAGGGCTGGCCAGCCGCCAGCCGCTGAGCAGTAATAAAGCAGACTGAATAAGCAGCTTTTAGCCAAGGCCCCGGCAGCTCTGAAATGAGGCCGTTTCGCTTCGTGAGATTATAGCGTGTCAGGATGTAATGGTGCATCGTAAGTTATTATTTTGCCCGTGCTGCATAAGGGTAGCAGAGGAGGCACAGGTGCTGGGGATGCCGGCATGGGCCCCTCTCTGCTGGCGTAGATGCAGGGCGCGGGGTTCAGGGTGCAGGGTGCGGTTCGGACTGTGACTCCTCCTCCATGTGTCGGGCTCTGACTATGTCACATGGTTGCTCGTCCTGCATATGGCCGCTCCGTAAACTATGGAAATGATCCGCTGTAAGTGTGCCGGCCCCCATGCGCTCGGCCGAGTTCCCAGCACATCACGCTGCACTCGGAAGGCTGTCGGGCTGAGGCGTGCTTTTGATGGATGGTCGGACACGTGAGAGATGAGGCGAGCCGCGTTCGCTGTATGGCGAAATGAGCACGTCAGTGACAAGCAGGCCCCTTGTGTTTTTGGTGGGAGATGAGGTGAGGCACTTACAGGTCAGGACTATGCTGGGAAGAGGCGACGCTTACTTACCTGGCAGGGGAGATACCATGATCCTGAAGGTGGTTCACCCAGGGTGGGGCTCAGCCATTGCACTGTGGCAGTGCTGACCCCTGTGAGTTCCCTAAATGTGGGAATCTCCACTGTGTGGGCAGTGGTGGCTTAGGGAATGGTTTGGGAAGCGCACTCGTAATTGAAAGATCGCAGGTTCGAATCCCTGACCATCAAGGCACCACTGAGGTACCCTGAGCAAGGTACCGCCCCCAAGCACTGCTCCCCGGGTGCTGAATTAGCTGCCCCCTGCTATGTCACGAAAGCCACATATGGGTTAAATGCAAAGGACACATTTCGTTGTTGTATGCTGTGGTGTGTCAACAATGACCACTGTTTACCAAATTCTAATTATAAAATTCTTGAAATGATTCATCTTGAATGTATGGCTTATTGACCTAAATGCTAAGAATATTTGACCTCAGCATTTCAAAAGTCAGCGTTTCTACCTCTAGACCATTAAATAACCTTAAACATCCATGAATCTTTGTTATATGCGTTGTAAATGCTATAGTATTTTTAATGTCTTAAGTATGTGTAAATGTTATTCATAACTATATTTAACTAAAGCTGTTTCTTTCATTGTTCACTGCTTTTCTATATGATGTGTTTTTTTTGCTGTAATGTACTTTTCTCATTGAGGATTTCCTTGCTGGTGTAATATGTATCTCTACTGAATATACTGAGTTCTTTCACACCTTGGCGTTCGTGTTTGTGCTTATTCTAGCTGTTCTCACCTCTGCTGTTCTTTATGCTCTGCTCCACAGGACAATGTGCTTGGCATCATCAATCAGATCATGGATGAATGTATCCCAGACGACCGGGCCAACAGGGATTTCTGCGTCAAGTTTCCCGAGGAGATCAGACACGACAACCTGGCGGGACAACTGTGGTTTGGGGCTGAGGTGCTGGAACCAGTACATGAGCAGTACTTAACCTAGACTGAAACGGAGTCTGCTGCCAGTACTTAAGCAGCATGTGACCTAGACTGGGGCCACATTAGCCACCAGCACGTACGCCAGAGGTATACTGCGGGCAGCTCTTTTTACCTTAGCTAGCTAGCCGAAAAGCTACAGCAGGAATCCCAGAATAGCTGAGCTTCGATAAGCTGATAATTTCAAAATCAAAATCTTCTGAAAATTACTACAAAGGTTCCTTTATGCTACCTGAGTATATTTTAAATACTGTTTTTTTTTTTTTTTTTGTAAACAATTTACAAAAGCATGAAAGGTTTTTACCGTATAATTCTGGACGGCAGGTCCCTATTGACACCTGCTTGCCTTGTTGGTAGGTTTTGACTTAAAATCTAGTTTTTGGGATCATGATGCATCATGATGTGAGTGCTGCCTGTAATCAGTTTCTGCTGGGGACCGAGCTTGATGCTGCAGGGTATCTGTGTCAGTAAGACACACACAGCTCTGCGTGTATCATGATAACGCTTGCGTATAGTGCAGATGGCTGACTGAGCGTGCGGTGGCCTTACGACCTACTGGTACCTACTGCACCAGATGGTTTGGTGGGATTCCAGAAAGATCATGAACAAATACTCAACGTGACTCAGCATGCAAACAAGTGTAATGCAATTTTCTTTTGGTAAAAACTGTCAGATAAGCAATTTAAAACTATACTTCTTGCTGTCCTGGGTCTTCAGTATGCCTTGAAGTGTCTAAGCTCAAACAGAGCCACCTTGTGGCAGACTGTAGCAGTGCCCACAGCAAGGTGCCGGGTGTGTTGAAGGTCAGGATTTTCGCTAAAGTGTTTAACCTCCCCCTCACTCATCTCAGCAAAGTCCTATAGGGCCAAGGTAGCAGTGGACCTCAGCCTTTCCGCTAATGCGGAACGTGCGAACGGCCAGACCGCTCCGTTCTCAGCCCCAGATGCCGACGACAGTCATATGCAATGAAGGAAGGAGGCTTCCCTCTACAAGTGCAATTAACAGGCCTAATGCTGCGTTTGCTGGTGGGTCCCTGCGTGCTGATTTGCATTTCTGCAGCTAGTCTCTGTCAGCCACAACCTACTAATCAGCGGCGTGAGAGAGTCTTCAGGCTTTGCACTTGTTTTCATAGCTGATGCTTGCTGCTCTGTTTCTTGAAGCTAATCCCCGAAATGGAGCAGATATATAAAATACCTCAACTTCTGATTGATACTAAATAACTTATAGATTTTTTTTTTTGTTTCTTTTTTGGGTTTAAAATGAGTGGGCTCATTTTGTATAGTGTAATACTCCTCTGGTTCTGTTTTGTTTTAATTTAATTTTTAACTTAATATAATCCATTATACATTTGATTTGCTTACATCTAACAGGTGGCACCTGCTACCTTTTTGGTTAATTAATAAGCAAGATTTCTTCATAACCGCTTTTTTAATGGTGTGTGTCTTATTCCTGTTTCATTTTCATAAATTTCATTATATGCAGGCTTGTGTCTTCGGGTCACTGACGTCTTGCTTTACTGACAGAGACACTGAGAAGCACAGGCTGGCTGCTTTACCTGATACACGTAACCGCTGTTGTCGGTAATCAAGTTCATTAACACTGTTATCTTAAGCGGGAATCTATTCCTGACTACTTCTCTGCCCCGTTTGGCTGTTAGAGCTGGTGTTTTGTTTGGGGTCTTCGCCTTGAAGGTGGGTCGTGTTGACAGGCAGGATGTAGCCTGACTCTTAAGCGCTTGCACTGCCCCCCCAATCACCGTCAGCTTAAAGCCCAATAGTGAGCTTCCTGTCCAGGCCTCAGCGATCCTTCCGATGTTTACAGTCACGCAGCAGGACCCCTGAGATCTGGGCACAGGTCCTGTCCTGAAGGCCAGCGTGCTTGTTAGTGAGCTTAAGACCTCTCCTGCATTAACAGCATAGTGCTGAAACCACATCGAGCATGAATATGTATAAAATAAGCCAGTCTCCCTCTCTCCTTGGTGTTCTAGTATCGAGTGTCATCCTTGTGCATTTACGGTCTGCATTGCTGTAATGTAAACGTTGACTCCTTGCATGGCAGCATGCGGTTTGTACTGACTGAAGTACTCCTTCCCCCACTCTGCCCCCAGTGCCTGGCTGCCGGCTCCATCATCATGAACCGCGAGGTGGAGAGCATGGCCATGCGGCCGCTGGCCAAGCAGCTGACGCGCAGCCTGGAGGAGGTGCGCAACATCGTCCGGGACCAGGCGCTGCGTGACCTCAACCTCTACACCGACCGCATGTGCGACGCCCTGCGCCACTTCGACGGCCTCTTCGCCGAGTTCGAGCTCAGGTGACGGGTGGGAGAGGGATGTGGGAACGCAGGGATGTGATTGGAGGAGGAGGGGTGGGAGTGTGATTGGAGAGTAGGGGGATGCGGGGATGTGATTGGAGGAGAGGAAGTGGGAGTGTGCTTGAAGGGATGGGGAGATGCAGGGATTTGATTGGAGGAGAGGAAGTGGGAGTGTGCTTGAAGGGATGG
>JAODLC010000015.1:21776747-21793405 GCA_026781145.1 Hippopotamyrus pictus | reverse complement strand
CAGATCAGGGTATACAGAGGGCCACCGCGCGGCCGGGTACGCACACGGCACGAAGACAACAGATGAGGGTATACAGAGGGCCACCGCGCGGCCGGGTACGCACACGGCACAAATACAAACAGATTCTGAATAATAAATGAATAATAGATAATGGATAAACAGTAAGGTATTGATAATGTTTCTCCGGCCATGCAGATCTGCCAGACTGGGTCCCAGATGAAGCCTGCAGCTACTGCACCACCTGCAAGGCTCCCTTCACAGTGATCCGCAGGAAGCACCACTGCAGGAGCTGCGGAAAGGTAACATGCACACGCACACACACCACTGCAGGAGCTGCATAAAGGTAACATGCGCACACACCACTGCAGGAGCTGCAGAGAGGTAATGTGCAGACATACACCACACATACACACACATCGATGCAGGAACTGCGGAAAAGGTAACGTGCCCATGCAAACACCAAACACACCCCTGCAGGACCTGCAGAGATGCACCACATACACCACTGCAAGAGCTCTGGAAAGGAAGCATGCGCACACGCACACGCATACACCACTGCAGAAGCTGCAGTGAGGTAACATGCACATGCATATACAGTACCACAGACACGCCACTGCAGGAGTTGCAGAGAAGTAACATGTGCACACATACACCACACATGCACACACACCGCTGCAGGAGCTGCGGAAAGGAAATGTGCACATGCAAACAACACACACACCACTGCAGGAGCTGCGGAGATGCACCACATGCACCACTGCAGGAGCTGCAGTGAGGTAACATGCGCACGCATACACTACTGCAGGAGCTGCAGTGAGGTACCATGTACACGCATACACCACAGACACACCACTGCAGGAGCTGCGGAGTGGTAACTTGTGCACACACGCACACCACTACAGGAGCTGCAGTGAGGTAACTTGCACATGCATACACCACAAACACACCACTGCAGGAGCTATAGTTAGGTAACATGCGCACGCATACACCACACACACCACTGCAGGAGCTGCGGAGAGGTAATGCACACACACACACACACACCGCTTCAGGAGCTGCGGAAAGGTAACTTGCACACACATACACCACAAACACCTCACCCCCCTCCCTCCATGATTTCAGATCTTCTGCTCCCGCTGCTCCTCCCACTCGGCCCCCCTCCCTCGGTACGGTCAGATGAAGCCCGTACGCGTCTGCACGCACTGCTACATGTTCCACGTCACGCCTTTCTACAGCGACAGGACAGGCGTCTGACTGCTAAGGTTGGACGGCAGCCCTCTGGGAGACCACAGCATCCAGAGCGCAGTTCCTGGGAGCGAAAAGAATAATCGGAAGTGAAAGGAAGACGTGTTCTGGATGAAAACTAAGGCAGACCAGGCCCGCAGCCCTACCCACAAAGTTTGTTCCCATTCACATTTTAAAGTGCGGAATTCTCTTACAGATTTTTGTCTGTATGCATTGATTTAAACACCGACAGACATTTCTGTCACTGCTACAGTTACAGATGGGGACTTCCTCATGGCCAGTATCAGCCTTTAACAACACGTATCATCTGAATGTTAACACTGAGAATTTTTGCAGTGGATCTGTACTTGTTGAGCAGTGATTGAGTGATCTGTGATGAGCACTGCTGACTGGCCATGGCCCCAGCCCCAGAAATGGCCTGCTGACCCCTTGAAGCACACTGTCTGCAAGCTACTCCTGCTTCTTTTGCCGAAACTGTGCTTGTTTAGGAACTCTGACAGCTGTTTACTCAGAAAACCTCCTACTCCGAGGGCTGTAGATGGCTGTACAAACCACATTCAGTCTGGGCTGAAATTTGACTAATTCTGCCGAACCCCCCCGAAACAATCCCTTAACTCGTTGGAGTAATAATGGTCACTGTCATATGCTTGTAAGTTGCTTACAAAACTAAGCAGTGCTGGGGCTGAGGCTGGGGGTGTGGCTGAGGCTGGGGGTGGGATTGGTTGGCATGGTGAGTCTCAGCTGGAGTGACTGTGCCAGAAAACACGCTGATCTCATGGTCTTAGTGTAAGGCTTATGTAGGGTGGACATCACTGGGAGACACGCCTAGATGGGGGCATTACCAGTACTGAGAATCACCCCGTGTTTGGAGGACCATGGGATGTGGATGTGGGTGTGGATGTGGATGAGGGTGTGGATGTGGATGAGGATGTGGGTGTGGATGAGGGTGTGGATGAGGATGTGGATGAGGGTGTGGATCTGGGGGAGGGTGTGGATCTGGGGGAGGGTGTGGATGTGGATGAGGATGTGGGTGTGGATGAGGATGTGGATGAGGGTGTGGATGTGGATGAGGATGTGGGTGTGGATGAGGATGTGGATGAGGGTGTGGATGTGGATCTGGGGGAGGGTGTGGATGTCGATGAGGATGTGGGTGTGGATGAGGATGTGGGTGTGGATGAGGATGTGGATCTGGGGGAGGGTGTGGATGTCGATGAGGATGAGGGTGTGGATGTGGATGAGGATGTGGGTGTGGATGAGGATGTGGGTGTGGATGAGGATGTGGGTGTGGATGAGGATGTGGATGAGGATGTGGATGTTTGTTGTTTTTAAGGAATTCTCAGATATGCTCGCCTAGCGTGTGCCCCGCGGACTCGAGCACTGGCTGTTCAGAAGCTGGACGGCAAGCCGACTTTAATGAGTAATCAGCATGCTCGGTTCGATGGAAGAAACGGTTCAAACGTGTCCAGGAGAAGCTGAGTACAGATTCCTCCTTGTGGGATGTGACCATTCTGTTCTGTCTAGTTTGGTGTCAGTCTTGATGTTGGGTGACACTTTGGGCAGCGGTCAGAGTTGGAATTGTCACTCAGAGCTTCCCTCCTGGCCCTAAGAAGTCCATGACTTTTTGCATTTTATTTTTATTTGTTGTTTAACACCTTTTCTGTGCTCTCTGCTGGCACAGAGTGTTAACATGTACTGGTAGAACTTCATTGTAATGAGTGAAATCAGCCCTGGCAAATGATTCCGTTATGTTATTAGATCCCCTGCACAGGAAACATACAGTTTTGACCACTGATCATCATATCAACTTCAATAATATAAAAGCACAAGCGACAATGTCATACCTCAGTCCGGAGGCATGGTGCCTCACTCAGGTGAACCTGTTACCTGTGAATTCAACAGGGCCTCAGAATCCCCCGCCCCCCCAAAAGAAAAAAAAAACCCACTGCAGATGTTGTTTCCCAGCCCCCAACCCCAAAGGACTTCCTTGCTCTTGCACAACCTTAGCTGTTGGGTCCTGGCCCAGTCCCTGGGATTGGGGTTACTGGGAGAGTTGGATGAACACGGCTGACTTCTCCTCTGCTTGCCTGGAATATTACTTGCCTTCAATGCTGGTCACAGGCCTCATACAGTCTTCCATGTTGGATTTCATGCTGGCACAAGCTGAGAGTGACGACACACTGGACTGGTAGGCGGCTGTAAGGTTTGTGTCTCTGAGCTCCACTGGGAGGAGGGACCCCAGCCTGGGGTGTTGACATGTATGCTTCCAGAACCTGCGGACTACAGTCAACTAGGGAACCTGAGCCCGTTCACTGTAGGTCCTTACACGTGTGACTGTCATTACCCATAATGCACTTTCTGCTACTTCATCTGCATATGGAAGAATATGATCCTACAAGGTTTGACACAATCGCCAAACCCCATCCTGAGAATGTAAATTAGTGGAAATATTATGAATTAAAGGTGTATCTGGATATGTGTAAAAAGGCTAGAATGGACATGTTTGGGCCCCATTGATATTTCCAGACTGTGGTATGTCATTTCAATGACTGTAACCAACGCCAATTCTCTTTCAAGTTTTAGCTTAATCTCAGGCTTCACGTTGCTAAGAATGCTAGTTTTATTTTTGATTAAAGACCTTTCAGGAAAAAAAATGCTTTTATAATGAACACAATGCAAAGTATCATGTAAATTTATTACTACTCTCTGTATAAACAAAACCATATTTAAATAACTGGATACTATTTATTCAAAGCTTGTGGTTATTTTTAAATGCTGGTTTTTGTTTCCATGAGAACTATATGCTATCATCTTAATTTTAATTCTTCATTAGTTTTTAATTTCTCATAAATGCAATAAATGCCAATTTTTCTCTTCCAATAAAAGATTCAGTATTTTTCTCCTGCTTTATTTCCCCAGCTGAGAAGTTGAACAATCCAGTCCTTTTAACAATTACTGACATCTGGTGACAGTTCAAAATTGTGGCCAGCAGATGTCAGTATAGGAACTTATTATAGTTTTTAATGCACATAGTGTCTCATTTAGTGGTTTACAATTGTTTGATGATTGTAAACTAGCATAATGCAGTTTAAAAATAGAGGAGAGGATCACACATGATTAATAGGAAAATGTCGTCAACATCGTATCAGTGTAACAACTGACAATGCATCGTTATTTAAATGTCCACAATAGAACCAGCAACATAATTCTTGCTAAAAAAAATCAGTCTGATCTCTGCGCCGGTTGTAATGGTCATCGACTCTTTTCAGCATCAGGTACAAAAAAAGTTCAAAGTTGTTTATTTTTTTTATTTCACCATTTATAGCTCCTATTTCCTCAAATGTAATCAGAATATGAAAATGTCAGGGATCACAGAAAAAGGCATGACTTGAAAATACATCATCTATTTGTCTAATACTATATACTAATGATGACTTATGAGTCCTTTACCCCTAAATGTATATGAGAAAGGTTGTAAGACTAGGTTGTGTTCTAGTATGGTATCATAGTTGGTAGCATGTCAGAAGTAAATCAGAAATCTTAAGGTTTAACTCCAGCAGTGAATGTAACTTATCAAGTACACTCATGGGGCCCCTAACCCTAGGTCCCTTGTCAAGCCTGCGCTATGCTCTGGGCTGGCTGGGTGGTGAGCTAAGTAAGGTGCTGGTTCCCCAATCAGAAGGTTGAAATCTGGTTCATCATTGAATAACTAGGGGGAAAATTACTTTATTCTTCTATCCAGCTGTGGTTGGCTATTAGGTTTTTAGGAAGAGAGGGGCAGTCAAACACACATACAGGTTTGTAATTATATCTTTGTGGGGACTCTCCATTCATTACTATGGGGAAAACTCTAATCCCAACATGACGACCTTAACCCCTAACCAGCTGCTTTCGAAGCCGGAATCATAGTACAGTGGGTAAAGAGGTCAGGTGACTAACCTCAGGATCCCAGGTTCAAGTCCAGCAAAGGAACACCTGTGGATGTGAGCTGTATGGCTGCATTGATGGCGAAGCTGGCCACCATCCAGGCTGAACAGAACACCTGGGTGGCTGGTCGAAGGATCACGCCCCGCATGTGAACATTGAAGAACTCAAGCTGGACTGAACCTGATGTGGGCTAGTGAGAAATGGCCAGGATGAAGGGAGAGATGCTTTGAAAAGGAAAGTCATCGAATTACAAAAAGGAACATGCTAAGAAAAGCCATTCTACGGGTGGGGCGGTTCTTTGGCTTGTAAGGAACCACCAACCGGCCCAATGACAGCCAAAGGCACTGCATACCTGTGGACCTTTGTGAGATTCTGAAAAGGTTATTTAGAACTAAAAACCATATTAAATCTGACTCCAACTCAGATTGTGATGTCACACAGGATTCACTTTGGACCAAGTCATACCGACAGACAATGTGAACTTGTTAAGTTTGAGTGACACAGCTACACCATGTCAGCTCAAATGTCTGATTGACACAACTCCGGTTACACGACGGTTTATCACTGTATATCATCATGTATTTGCTCACCTCTAATTTAACCAACCGAAGTGAATAGTCAGCTAGAGTCATTAGATCGTAATGCACACTGAGTATCTTACACTGATACTCTAATCTTCAATAATCCTGGCCACAGTTGATAAAGCCATTTATTTCCAATTAGGTCAATTGGCATTTTTTGGTTGGTTATATTTTAGGTTTTTTTTTCAGACTTGGAAAACTACGTGGTCTAGAAAAGGTTGACATTAAATGTGTAAGGAGACTAATTTGCAACATATCTTTTAAGTTTTCCTTAATCTGTAAAACACTGCACATAGATAGTCTCTTTTGTTTACCACAAAGAGTTGTCACCAATCGGACAACAAACGCAGAACGGGACACAAAATGAGATCATCGCTCACTAACAGTGACACGAAGTTTCTGCGCTGGGAACCCGGACCGGACCTTAATCATCCAAATCCGCGCAAATAGAGGCTACGCGAACTAAGAAATATACATAAAACGAAAGCATTTCCTGTGCTGGACCAAGTTACATCAGCATTCATAGGAAACCCTATACAAAAATCACGGTTTAGATTTAGAGATTTAACGGGAGACGCGTTTTGTACCAAAGCATATAAAACATTATATAGTAAATGAATGAGGGAAATTAATAATACAATTCTAATCATAATGATCATTATTAATACCCTTTCGCTTTATCTCCGTGAGAACCATCCACACTCCTACCTGTTAGATGCTGTGATACTTCCCACAGCTTCCTCTGGTTAAATGCTGGAACAGGTGTGCTGGCAGCCATTTCCCAGTTTCGCGTGGTACCTCAACTCAAATCCGTGCAGACCTCGGCAATGTCTCTTTTAAACGATGCGAAGTAAAACGTTTTCCGGCAGATCCTCATATGCAGGTCAATGTGGCGGAGATCCGGAGCCCGTCTCGGCCGACAAGGCATTTGAGAATATTACACCAGTCTGCCCTGGGCAGACGTTTTTTTGATTGCCAGTCTAAGAGAAATGGCCGATCCAGTGTGCCGTCAATGCAGATAACCGTATATAAAATAGCACATAACTTGCAGACTTAAGCGTACAGCAACAGAAGAGTTCAGGCACTGCGCTGCACTCGCCAGTAGCTTAAATGGACTGGGGAGCATTTTCAGACGAACGTAGTAACCTTTGTGACCACAAGGAGGAGACACGAACCCCGGTAGCGAGCAAATCGATTGCGCGGCGTTAGCGTCCCGTTGTTTAATTCAGAAGTTCATTCGGTTCTTGAGTTGTTTCCTTAGTGTCTAGTTGTGAAGTGAAGATTCTGTATAGATTTTGCAGGGAGGCCAATGAAAAGGGAGCTGTAATAATCAATACGGGACGTAATAAAAGCATGAACCAGAGTTTGGCCAACAGCACTGGACAGAATTGAGCGCAGACAAGCGATGTTATGGAGGGGAATGGATGCAGTTTTGCAGAGGGATTTTATATAAAGATCAAAGTTAAGTGCGGAGTCAAATAGTACACAAATATTTCTGAATAACTATAGCAGGTTTTACAGGGACACCAATGAATGAAATTATTATGGCACAGTTACAGGGGAAAGGACGGCTGCATAGAGCGGTGCGACAAGCATGCAATACAAGACTAGACAGTATACGTGAATAAGTAAATATAAGATGCATCAGTGTAAGAATATGTTATTCAAAGGTACGGGTGTAGTGTGGGATGGGGGATATGCAAAATGACAACAGTACCGTGTATAATGGTGAGAAAGTTACGTAGTATGTTAAACATGAACATAATATTCCAGGCAAGCATTAAACAGCGAATGAAGTGAACCCTCAGCTGGCAGAGGGAGAGCGAGATTAAGATGTTACGGAACACTAGGCTGACAATATTTTTTGAATCCTTACTGCTTTTTTCTGCCTGAATATAAGCCATTTTAATTTGATGCATATGCTTTTTTTTATTATTATTATTTTAAAAATTTAACAATTTTTTCGTGTTTTTAAATTATTTATTTCATTTATTTGTTTGTTCATTTCCGTGACTTTGTCTGAGCCCCCTTGTGCCGATCGGGCTCTAGGTAGCTGCCCGGTTTGCTTATGCCTGCATCCAGCCCCGAGGTTGGAAGATCTATGTTGATGAGCTTCAAATCTGTCTTGACACTTCTTCGCAGCGCTCAGGTCCTGAGCAGTTAGGTTTCCTAACCACACCATGATGTTGTAGTGTTAGATATTCACACAGGTTTTGTTCCCAGGTTTTGTCTCCTCGTGAACATTTCCTGCTGTGCTTTCTAGGGGATGCAGCTCTTGATTAGTGACCAGGGAAGAGGGCTGGTTTTCTGGACGCCCAGAAAACTGAAGTTGCTGACTATCTTGGTGGGAGTTTCCATCAATGAAGAGTGGAGAGTGAATCCCTCTGGTTTATTCTGAAGGGATGCAAGTTCATTGACAGATTGTAAAATAAGAAGGACAAATGATGATAGATCAACCATTTATCAAACAAACAATTAAAACCATATGAAAACTTAAACCAATGAACACAATCAAAGAATAACAAATTGCATGCTTATAATTGGTTGTACAAAAGGTGACTTGATCTCTCCCTAACAGCTTACAGCTAGGCAACACAACACAGTTTAACATACAGAAATGCAAGCCACAGACTTATCAGTAAAGTTCATCCCACAAAAAATGGGACTTCGTTCCGATGATGTGAATGAAACCCACCCAAAATAGGATTGAAAAGGACGGGCCATGGAAAGACTAAAAACCTTGATTTAAACTTTGTAAATAAGTTAAAGTGGGGTAAGCTTTAAATGTATTTGTCCCAATACTTATACTCAGCTTGGCTAAAATGATGTCTTTCCAACATAATTCAGGCTGAAGGTGAGGGTATAGTGGCATTTGGGTTCAGTATGGGGGGTTGAAGGTCCCACCCATTTAAGGGGGTCCAGGGTGTTATATTTGCTAGTTGTAATTAGTACCCCCCCCCATTATTTACACCCATGGATGAAAGTGAACAGCATTACCCATGAATAATGCTGACATATATACTCTATTTATAGTCTTCATCTTTCAAAATGAAATTTCATGTATATGTAACACATTTCAGGAATAGGCCTATGTAACAAAAACTGCTAATTTTACTTACTACTTAAACTGTTTAGTTTTACATTGTGTATGTGTTTTGAGGTTGCTGAACGTTCTTCATGTTATAATTTTATTTGTTTTTGGAGATGAACATCGTCTTTGTTATATTAGTATTTATAGAGTTCTGACTATCAGGTTGTCCGGCTGGAATGAATCCTCATCTGATTGCATTATTTCTTATATCATAACTTACGTTATATACACCTAGACTGACTTTTGACAGCTATACTTCGCCTCTCTTTTGGTGTGTAAATATGAATGAACTGCGCTTTACCGTCGTATTGCACTGCCACCACGAACACACTACCGCAGTGCGCACAGCCCTCCCATTGGCTGGCGCTGCACGCTCTCCTGTAGCCCCCACCGTACGCAGAGGTGGGCGTATAAAGTTGGGACTCAGCCTGGGACTTATGCCACTTGTTGCTGCTGCCGAAGTTACGACTTCGAACATCCTCGTGTTGCGTTACAACGGGGTTGCACGTGGAGATTATGAACTCAATTGATCTGCAAGCTCACCACACGTCTCCAACAATCAGCCCGCTCCAAACTCACCCAAAAAGTGCACAGGAAGCCTCGGAGATGGCCGTGTACTGTGACAATTTCAGCATGTATCACCAGCAGAGCATTCACAGCACGCAGAGGCCGAGCGGCTACGGACTGGCGGATTACGCGCCCTCTTCCAGTCCTTACCTGTGGTTAAACGGGCCGGGTATGAACTCCTCCGCCTCCTACCTTCACGGAAACAATCCAGCCTCGTTCATGCCTCCATCCTACGGATCTCAGCGGCAGTTCTTACCCAGTGCTTCAGGATTCACCGGGTCGGATCTCGGCTGGTTGTCCATAGCGAGCCAAGAGGAACTGCTTAAATTAGTACGTCCTCCTTATTCCTACTCAGCCTTAATCGCTATGGCCATCCAGAATACTCCTGAAAAGAAACTGACTCTTAGTCAGATTTATCAGTATGTAGCGGACAATTTTCCTTTTTACAAGAAAAGCAAAGCTGGCTGGCAGAACTCCATCCGGCACAATCTGTCTTTGAATGATTGTTTCAAGAAGGTTCCCAGAGACGAGGACGATCCAGGTAAGCATCAGTTTAAACTTTGCTCAATCGATAAATAAAATTTAAAGCGTATTATAAAATAACTTTATGCGATTTCCATATTATTAATGTAAACTACCTATTTATGGCACAGTTATCGCTTGATATTGTCAGCGTTAATATTTTTGCACATCAAACGATAGGCCTATATTAGAGTTTCAGTATCATGTTATTCCAAAAAGTTCGAATCTCAATTTGGGGCTCCATGTTAACTATAATAAACATGAAACCTTGTTTAAAAGTCGATCATTATAAACAATTATAACATAATTGCCCGTTGTATGTATTTACAGGAAAGGGGAATTACTGGACCTTAGATCCTAACTGTGAGAAGATGTTTGACAATGGAAACTTCCGTAGAAAGAGGAAAAGAAGGTCGGAGTCCACCAGTGGAATCACCGGTAATGCTAAAGTGGAAGATGTTCGGCCCATTCCGGGTGCCAAGTCTTCAGATAGCCCTGCTGTCATGGATCCCTCTTCTCCGGGAATGGATACCGCGATGGACGGCCAGAAAAGCGCGTCGCCGACGGGTCTTCCGTCTCCACCTTGTTTTAATAACTTCTTCAGCAGTATGTCCACCCTGAGCAGTGGACCCAGCGGCAGACAAGGAGCTTTGGGGCTGGTGAACGAGCTTTCCAGCAGGAACATTACAGGTCTGAGCCCCTACCATACCAATTCGTCTCAAGACAGCGGTGGTCTCGACCTGCCGGACAGTCTTCACCTAAACCGCGGCGTCTATTACAACTCATTCAGCGGTGGACAGAATGGACAGTTCAACAACCATTTTTATAACAGTTTCAGCGTGAACAGTTTAATCTACCCTAGAGATGGGGCGGAAATGTAGAGACATTTGTGCCCGGAGCATTACAAAAGCGCCCGATGTGGACCCTGGAAATTAAAGACTTTCTGTCGGACTCCCAGAATGCAGGAGACCACAGAGGGGTCTGCAAATCCCGCAGGGCCGTGTATAAAAATCGACTATTCACAGCAGATTTTACCAAATAACCAATTTGCCTTAACAAAATAAATGACTACTAATAATGCTACTGCAATTAATAACTTAAAACTGAATTAATAAGTAAATATTAATAGTCGACTAGGAATTTTGCAGTAAAGAAGACAGGATAGTATTTAGTTGCTCTCAGATGGGTCTTACATGAAATAGGCATATGATGAGAATTAGCAGGTTATTGAAAACTGCCTCTTTAACCCCTAAACTGGTTTTCCCGCGTATTGTCTGCGTCTGGTGTTGAATATGGATTCGTCTTGCTGAGGAATGTAGGTTTTAAAGCAGAGCAATAATGTGTAGGCCTTTTCTGCAAATTAAACTCTTATATTTATGCTATTTATAATAATAGTGTACAACAACAAATATGAGATTTAAAAATATTTAAAATAGTGTGATATTGAACTATAGGCCTAACTATAATAACATTTCAGCGCAGTAAATGTTGTTACTATAGCCCTATTACATATTGTACGCTACGAGTGACAGCTGATCTATTAAGTGCACAAACTGTTTTGCTGTGAAAAACTGAAAAATGTGTCAGGCACGGTTCTAAACATTCTTGTTTATTTAAACCAGTATGTTTTCCATCTTAAGATTAAACGCTGTGTGAAGTAGCCTAGCAGCTATGTTAATGGATGGAACTTTATCGCTGAAATACTTTTGCAGGTTCATCAGAGCAGAAGTAGACCACCGCAATATTTTGTATTTGTAGGTGTTTGTCATAGTGTTGTACATTTCACATACTAACAAAATTGTAATTTAAATGAAACATCATGTTTTCACACAAATTGTTATACTTGTAATATATTCTAATATTATTGACGCGATTATACAACTCGTGGTACAACACACAATGACGATAGGCCTACTTATTTTCAAAACAAAAGAGTAAGAAAAATACGATGTTTCGCAAGTAAACAAATCGAATTTTTTTAAATAAAACTCTTTAAATTAGATAAATTAGACATACACATACCGTTTACGCCAAACCCAAATGTTCCAGAGAATGGATTTCAAGAGACAGCAAAGTATTGTAAAACAATTTTCTTAGTCAGAACGTATCCGTGAGGATGAAAAAGAATTTATCTAAACCGCACTTATTTATGCGTTTTACTTGCATAAATCTGATACGTTAGTTGCAGACCACTGGACCCCTTATTAGTTAGCAATTCAAGTTAGCAAGTTAAGTATATTCAGCATCATTTCAAAGTTGTACGTCAGTATTCACTCCGAAGCGGATCAAATTCTTGTAAGATTATTGGGGCAATTAAAATTTAGTCATGGGGTTTAGCTATAAGGACGTTGCCAGACTATTGGACAAGACTGGTCAAACCATTACAAGGTGCAGGCAAAACACGTTCCTGAGAGTCAGAATATGCATTTTTAAATGCACCTCTTTATAGTTTATTTTTTGATATATGGTTGTATTTAGTAGGATGTGTATGTTTATTTTAATCTGATTTGTAGTTTTTTTGTCGTGTAGGTTCTGAGCAATAAATGATCACTGGCGCATGCATGCATTACTGAGAAACGCATGAACACAATGCCAAACTATAATACGCTTTAGCATGTAAAACATACACATAATTTTAATGACATTTCGATAGTCCATGGAAACGAAATGTATGGTTAAATATATATTAGGTTTTAACTTAATGTGAAAAAACGATTAGGTTAAAGAATTTAAAATATTACCCTTATTACTTATTACTACCCTTTAGTATAGTTGGCCTACAATACAATCACCATGAAGAACAGTGTTATGTGTTATTACGTTTTATCTATTAGTAATTTTAATAATTTAAAATATGAATTAATGTTGTCATTTTGTTTTTTTCGTTTGTGCTTTTACATTAAACAAAGCTGTCGATAAGGGGAAAAAAACAATCAAAATCAAAACAGAATGCGGAAGCTGTGTGTACTTATGTATTCGTAGACAATCACATTAAAGCGTTTCGTTAAAATGTGTTGGCTTGTAAAACCAAAGCTGCTGATTTAAATTTCTTAAAATACTTGAAGGTGCTTACCCTGGATAATAATAAATATGCACTAAAATATGCAAAACAATAAATTCGTTTGAAGTAAATTAACCTAATTGTTAAATTCTTGCACATAAAAAAGAGGTGTTAAAAAGAGATGTCCTCAAATGAGCAGAAGAAAAACGAAATTATCAGAAGATGAGAAAAATTAAACGTAAATAAACCTTAATTTAATACAATGTTTATGGGGTTGATGAGAACCAAACATAACGGTAATATATTTAAAGACTGGTGTTAGAGAGTGACTTTGGATATTTGACTTGCATCTTTAACTAAAAGAATGATTTACATCACAATACTATGACACAGTATGACAATTTAAGAGAAACACGGAGAGGAAATTTTGGTGGGTGGGTGGAAGGTACTCGGATTATATTTATTAGATTATTTTTGTCCCTTTACCTGTAGATACGGGATATTTTCCATTTACGTTTGTGTGAGGGGGAAGATCATTCGTAGTATTCAATAGTAGCCTATTATTTATGACAATTGTGTATAATATGCTGATATCGTTGTTAATTTTCTCTTTCTGAATCCTCAAGTTTACTGAGATTTATGTTAAGATGACCTCCCAGACCACTAGCACAGGGTTCACAGTCTGTACCGATTCTTCCTGAACAATCTCAGATGACAGTAACATTTTTATGAATGTCATGTCTATAAGAATCTACTGTATGAACACGTTCACAACACGTTATAATGCATTCATAAAGCATAATAAACATAGCTTTAAATATTTTTAAAAAGGTATAACACATTACAGGTGTGTTCATTATATAGTACGAATGCTTTATGAAGGTCTCATCTATAATTCACTATACTGTAGATAGCTTCATAATGTAGTACAAAACATCTTTAATTCTTTTACCGACTATTATAATGCATTATGAAGGTATCTGTAGTCCATTATAGATGGGAGCTTCCCTGTTTATTATAATAATCATTGCAATGTGGTATAACCGAGCCCGGCGTGGCCAATCGGGAATTCTCATCCAGTTTTATCTCACACACAATAGACCCGCGGCACGCGCGTCTGTCTGATGGCTCGAGCGCAGCGTGCGGTCGCGGAGGTGCCACGCGCCCTATTGCTAATCACTGGATGTTTCTCAAAAGACGGACGGTAGAAAGACAGTAGGCGTGACTGAAAAAGTGAGACCGCTTGAACAGTTCAAGATGCAACGTTATTTATTTTTTCTTGAAATGTCAGTACTAAGTTTATCGGGACAATAAGACTTCAACTGTGACATCATTTATGAAAGTTCCCCCAGCACGAAGACAAAATGGGCTGGAATTGGACATAATACACTCGGGATGAAAAATACTCCCACTCCATGCCTGCTTATGACTGTCAATAGTGGACAGTGTTGCCAGGTCCAGCAAAAATCTCCAGCCCAATGTTTGCTTAAAATCCGCCCAACAGAAGCTGAAATTAGCCGAATATTTGAAATCCCAGTATGCTGTACCTCAAAGAAATAAACCAGTATTTTGCATCCTAATCACAGTAAAACACCACAATTAAACACAATGACGTCACGTAGACGGACTCTCCTTTGCCAAGGTTGCCAACTTTGGTTAGCTGGGTGGAGTGAGATTTTCAATTTGAGACAAGGCTGCACACACATTTGTAAATTACCACAACACTTAAGAAGTAGCTAATTTTAGGTTTATAATGGAATAATATAGATTTGTTATTTATGCAATGTTTGCAGTTACGTTACATAATAATAATAATAATAATAATAATAATAATAATAATAATAATAATAATAAAACATTTGTTTCACTGCCCCCCCGACCTGCCCCTGCCACTATGTAACCCTGTTCATGGTTTCATCCCGGTTGTGTCCAGGCCAGGACTTTTGACTCTTCCTTCAAACATTTGCAGAAAATTGTACTCCGCTTGCTCAGTACGCTTCTGCTAGACAAACTAGATAAAATGTTTGCAGTTTGAGCAGCCTTTGGTTAGCTGGGTGGAGTGAGATTTTCAATTTGAGACAAGTCTGCACACACATGCATACGCATGCAGTCAGTGATATGGTCCAGATTGTCTCATTGTCTCTATCCATTCTGATAAAATTATTATGTAAACCATCATTATATAAAACATCACTATCTATACCACTGACTGCACACAATTTAAAATGGCTGCATAAAGTATAATTACGATATCATCATTGTTAAAGTGTTCTTAAATACATTCTATAACATGTTACTGATGCTAAGTGTGTGTTTTTCACTGATAACCCACCATTTCAACTTTTCATTTTATTTCAACTCCATAATTTACCTTACATGATTTTACTTTTTTTAATGAGTAAGATGACTCATAATATATGAGAGCATATTCGTTCAGCTCTGTGCAAATACAGTTCTGTCTCTGGACTTCGTTGCAGTGCTTACACTGTAGTACAATGGCAGTATTGTCCTCTGTGCCCCACACCAAGCTCCTCGCATCATCCTGGAACCTCATGCAGAGGAAGATATTGCAGTTTTGTCTGACTTTCATTGTCTTTTTTCATTCCTGTTTCCCTTGGGATTGTTTGCCTGAAAACCCGGAGCTAGGGCAGCTGTCTTGGCAAGACTCGGTTTTAAAGAGTTTGTTCTTTGAAGATGCAATCCGTCAAAAATGGCCCTGACAGTTCACATAGCCACCCAAGTTGTAGATTAGCAGTACTGAGGTGCACTGTCTTCTTGTGGATAATCATGGCAATTAATGCCATAGAGCTGTGCCAGTGAGCCAGAGACACTTTGCCGTCATTGTATCCACTCCGCGATTCCGAGATTTTCTCCATTGTTCTTCATGATGATGAGTCGGGAGCACAGAAATTTCCCTGACAGACGCTGCTTCAAGTCCGGGCACCACCTCAGCAGCTCTCCTTTTTAAATACGCCACTGGGACACTTCAAATAGCGTATGAGAAATAGAAAATCACATGTACCTTTACTAATCTACTTTCTGTCATTCAGCTTCTGCGGTGTTTTTAATTCATACTTTCTGCTTGCATAGCAATACCTACAAGGAAGACGGTTCTCTAGGTAATAAATCTGGGTGGGGCAGGCATTCAGATATGCAGATATAACGTGTAATTTACACCCTTGTGCAAATTAATTGAAACAAGTTCTTGTGTTTACATGCAGAAAGATAAACCGCGGTTAAGACGGACATCACAGTCATATTACTTCATACTTATCACGTTAGGTCTGGATTTAGGACCGGGCGGATAAATAAAAATTGTATGGAAATAACCCAGGATGGGGTGCCAAACCATCACAGGGCTCACATATTATTCATACCTATGGGAAATTTGGCAACTCAGATTAACCTTATCATGTTATTGGACTGTGGGAGGAAAACCAGAGAACCAAGAGGAAACCTCACGACAACACGGGGGGAGCGGGGGTACAATCTGTGGGTACAGAGTCTCCTCTGTCCACCCACCCAGCTCTAACCCCACCCCAACAGGCCTGCCAGTCTGTGGGCAAAGAGCCTCCTCTGTCCATCCACCCAGCTCTAACCCCACCCCAACAGGCCTGCCAGTCTGTGGGCAAAGAGCCTCCTCTGTCCATCCACCCAGCTCTAACCCCACCCCAACAGGCCTGCCAGTCTGTGGGCAAAGAGCCTCCTCTGTCCATCCACCCAGCTC
>JAODLC010000015.1:21587722-21603601 GCA_026781145.1 Hippopotamyrus pictus | reverse complement strand
GTATCAAAGGGGGAAAGAGGAAAGCGTATGAAAGGGGGAAAGAGGAAAGTATCAAAGGGGGAAAGAGGAAAGCGTATGAAAGGGGGAAAGAGGAAAGTATCAAAGGGGGAAAGAGGAAAGCGTATGAAAGGGGGAAAGAGGAAAGTGTATGAAAGGGGGAAGAGGAAAACGTATGAAAGGGGGAAAGAGGAAAGTGTATGAAAGGGGGAAGAGTATTGTCAGATCAGCAGAGAAGATCTTGGGCTGCAGTCTTACACCTATACAGGACTATAATCAGTCTGGCTCATCAGCAGCCCCTCTCATCCTGTCATCTCCTATTCCGTAGCGTCCAAGTGGAACGTGCTTTCAAGAAAGAAAAAAAACAGAACTACTGGAGAGTAAAACCATTTCCGTCCAAAAGCTGTAGTACCCATGAACTGGTGATCTCCTCAACCTACATCATAATTGCACTCTTTGTTCTTTTTGCACATCAGGTTTTCCTGCTGGCGCTTTGACATTACAGAACCTTGATCTTACTCCATATTGTGTTACAGTTTTTACCCTCTAGATCAGGGGTCACAAACATGGTGCCTGCGGGCACCAGGATGCCCCCAAAGACCACATGAGTTGCCCGCGGACCTGTTCTAAAAATAGCACAACTCACCAGTGAGCAGCATCTAAAATTTAATTTAATCCTGTTGCTATTCTTCTTTAATCACATTTGCTTTTATATAGATTTGAAAATGACAATGTCTAAAAAAAAGCATTTAAATCATGTTTATTAAAAATGAAGTTTAGATAAGTTTAGCAGGGCGTTTCAAACTGGTAGCCCTTCGCATGGCTCAGTACCCGTGAAGTAGCTCTCAGTTTCAGAAAGTTTGGTGACCCCTGCTCTAGACAGTATATTTATTTAGATTCTGTTCTTCTGTATGTATGTATATAACTTTCTGCTTATATACATATGTAGAATGTATATTGTTGGACAGTTTTTCTATGTACAACTTGTATTTATTTAATGTACTGATAGGAACTCATGACCTAAGACTTTCATTCACTTGTTCTAGTGATGTCATAAAAGCATTGTTTACCTATATATTTGTCTTTACTGTATTTTTGTCTGTATAGCCGTATCCGTCTGTCCTCACGTCTGTACCTTACGTACCAAGTAAAATTCCCTGTGCATGTTTGTGCTTAACAAATAACCCTTGATTCTGATTCTGAACCGACATGATATTACCCATCATTTGAATCAGGAGACCTGATTCTGGGCATTTATGGGTTATCAAAGTCTGTGTCAGCTTCCCACCTTCCATTCGCTCACCTTGCTGTAGACTCCCCATGAAAGCTCCGTCTCGATGACCATGACCACGATGCCAAACATCCCAAAGATAAGTGCATAGTCACTCAGGCGCTTCCTCTTCTCAAACAGCGCCCTCCGGTGGCCCAACTTGTACCCTATGTTCTGGTGCTTTCGTTTTTGTACCTTGCGAGCACTACTACTGCGCTTACTTCCCCCACCTCCCACGCTGCTACCCCGACTGGCCGCGCCGCCTGTGCTCCTGAGCGCCCCCTGGCTGTGAGACAAGGTGTGGTTGGAGGCAATGGTACAGTGAGATGAGTCCACTTTAGAGGAGATGACAATCTCTGGGGGGTTGTGCTGCTGGCCCTGTGACTGGAGCACGGTTCCCCGGTCCCGTGTGGCCACACCTCCCTCTCTAGCCTCCACTCCGCCCTCGGACTCGATGAGATTCCTGCGGGAGGCACTGAGCCGGCTCAGGGGCTTCATCACACCCCCACTGTATTTGCAGGAGCTCATGGCAATCTCAGTGAAGGGGTTGCTGTCCCGCCGATGCACCAGGGGGCTGGCCTGCCGGTGTCGTGGCCCCCGGTCACGCTCGCGCTCGGAGCAGGGGGAGTGTGGGGAGGGGAGGAGCCCCCCCGGTGTAGGCAGTCCCTCACCCAGGCTGGGCTGGCTGCCCACTGGTGAACTGGAGGGACACAGACTGTTGGGGAGTGGGAGAGGCAGGGAGAGTGGCCCGGGGCTGGTCAGGATGGGGGTCCCGTTAAGCCTCTCCGCGCTGGCACTGCCCAGGCATTTGGAAGGGTGGGCCCCTGGGCGGCTTTCTGTAGCGGGCAGGGCCACGTTTGGGGGGCCCGGGGGATACAGCACCTCTTCCTCACAGCTGCCTGCCAGAAGAGCCAAGGTGAGAGCGGGCGGGGGCTCCATTGTGAGACGGCAGGCTCCAGCTCGTCGTGTTGGGGCGAGATGAGAGAAAAGTCGGGTGATGTCCAGATGGACAGAAGAAGGGTTAGAAGGGAGCACAGCTGGACAAAAAGCAACACTGGCTGGACAAGGCAGCTGCAGCGTGAGGCAGAGACAGCTGCGTGGTGGTGAGCTCCTGTAGAGGTGAAGGGATTGGGTGCTAAGTTCATGTTTACCATTCTCTATCCTTAATGCAAGCACCACCCCCAACCGCCAGTTTCACAGAAACAATAGTTTTAAGTGTTATTTCTTGTTATAGTACAATATTTCACCTAACGTCTTGGTCATGGTAAATGTTATGGAAATTAAACAGCTTCCATTAATTAGTATTAGATATCTTCCGATAAGTTTAGTACATTCACTGTTGAGCCTAAAATAAAATTTACGTTTATATACACAACTATACACACACACACAGACACACAAATATATGTATATATACACACATACCAATGTTCTTTGTTACGTTTCCTTTCCGTCGTCCATTTTCATTTCACAAACACATACATTTTTTCCTCTCCATTTCTCAGATCTTCCTTCTTTATTGTCAATCTCTTACCTCTTCGCTCCGTTTCAATGTCTCTCAATTCCAGCTCAGCTGTTGATTCAAACGTTGGGAAAAAATATTCGTCCACACTTTCCCTTTTCATTTTGCCATTCCATCGTTCTTCCTGAGACGGTCAGTACATTGTCAAATTTTGCGAAACAAATTAATATTATAATCGATCGTTCGTCTTATATAGCTTTCTTAAATGTATTGCTTTTCCATTTCTACATCGTACATACTTATTCCATTACTAATATAATACGTATAACAACATGCAGCGGCACAGACAACCTACGAGATGCTCTAAGCTGTGCCTACTGTTAATTATTATTTTTACAGTTATTACTTCTACTTTATCGTTTTAATTATATTAGATTAAGATGTCAGTATTGTTCTTTATGCATTATTAAAAGTATATCACGATTGTCGGTTAGCGTCCGTTTATATGAAAATAGAAAAATCTGTATTTTATAGTATAAATATAAATGTATGAAATATGTCCCTATGGTCGCAAGTCAGCCGCTGTTATCTAACTGAGGCTCTGTACCAGTTCTCCTCTCTCAACTTATGGCTCTCCGTCAAACGCCGTCGCCCTGCCCACTCCCGTCCGCCATTGGCTAAACGAGGCAGCGCAAATATTTTTGCTTTGACTTTTAACTTATCTATAGCATTTACCTCCCTTGCCTGCATTTTCATCAAAGAAAAAAACAAAACATAGATATCAATTATTAAAATGACACCAATGGTTAAAAAGTATCGTTTGGCTGTTGTATTGTGAACATTTTTAATGAACAATATAATTTTGATAGCACAAACTATTTATATTAAATAATTGTTTTAACTACGTGACATGATTTTTTTTCGTTAAAGACTGATTGAAGAGATAATGGATACACTACTTAGTAGAGAGAAAAGGTGAATAGTTTTATTAGAAAAAAAACGAATAAGCCGATGATTTAATACATAAACAGAATTCTATTATATGATACAGCAGGGTAGGCAGAAGCCATTCACAGACAATAATAAAGAACAATGGTGGTGTAATGATTTAGAGCATGACCTCGCCAGCCATCATCTATAAGGGGTCTTGCCACTTGGTTCACTCCAGTTGAAATGGATAAAAGGTTTAAGGTTGTTTGGAAAAAGAGCAGCCATTGAATGTAATAAAAGGATATTTCAATGCAATTTGTGTTGGTTAGTGCAGTGCTGACAAAGGGAAGGCATACGATTTCCCATCCTAAACATTTCCTTGAACACCAAAGTGCAGTTGTGCTGATGCAGAGGGACACATTTGGCATGAGCATTGATGAGTGAATCTCTCTACTGCTTTCCTGTTACAGAAAATCTCATCAACCGCATCACTAAAGTCCTCCTGTCTCACATTTCTCCTCTTACAGCAAGCAATGTCAGTGAAACCCCACTATTGGGGCATCAGTCCCAAGAGCAAAACTGTGGCCTTTTTAGGTGGGTCTTGCTGGGAAAGTATGGCTGTGCTGGAGAACGCAGGCCCCCCCCCCCACGCAGACCCCCCCGGCAGGCTGGTCCCAATCCAACTTACAGTCCTCTCTTAGGGACATTAGCTGTGGCAGTTCATGCCATACAGCTCCATCATTTACGTTGTTTCACTCATTTGCATTCTTAAAATACATAACTGTATATAAGGGTATTACACGTCTATAAATCCCCTTGGATTAAGGCAATTATGAACAGCAAAGGGTATGAGTGGAACAGCCCATGTGCCATTTTCTGAGTTTAGAGGAATTTTGAATTAAAGGTTGTCTGTCCCTCATTCACCCTTGAATGTGTGGGCAGACATAGCGCAATGACAGTGGTAAGTCATACTGTATCCACGGGCATTTTAATTGTGCATTTTTAATTTGCGCTTTGCAACTGTGAGAGGATAGGGAGCAAATCTGGGAAAGAACAGAGGCGGGAGAAGGACTAAAGGACAGAAATGAAAAGGTAGGAAGAGCAGAGTAAACAGAGAGGAACAGAAAGTCCCTAAGCAAGCATGCATGCTGCAAAAAAAGAAACATTTTGAGGTGGAGAGTCGTGCGAGCTGTTCAGGTTAAAATGGAGTATCGCAGAGGCCACCAAAGGCCAGAGAACAATAGCCACATGACAAGCAGCTGTCAGGCAGCTCCATAAAAAGGACTGGTACAGTATAATGGGTGGAAGGTGTGAGAGGAGGGTGAAGAAAAAAGCAAGAAATCAGGTCAGATCAAAGGGGACCACGACAGAGTGTTTGCTAGTACAGTACATTGGGATGGGCAGTGGAAAGGCCAGTTCTACAAAAGTGTTCGAACCATGTTAGCATGATAACCACCTTAAGGTGGGATTTTAGGTAGGCTATTAGGATTTTAGGGATTTTTTGGAATTTAGGGATTTAGGACTCAAATTTGAGTCGGAAATGGAAAAAAATAGGAAGCAGAATTGGAATTTCAGGAAGTTGCATTTAATGAATAACTGTGTAATTACATGTTTAGCAGGTCTCCTTAGCATACATGTCAGATTATAAGTAATGATACATGTTTCCATTCCTGAATATAATAAAATATTGAAGGTAATTTTCAAGTAGATTAATAGCTTATGTAAAGTAAATGAAATAAAAACAAGAATTTGAAGGAATGATGTATAACTGACATTCAAGCAGTATAACTGTATAATCGGGATATGTTCAGGAATCCATGTCATGTCTGAAGGGGAAGCAAATCCAGATGCAGCTGGAGGAGGATAAAAAGGGACTTTATTTGGACTTAAACACAAGGAACTAAAAAACCACATGCCAGAGACCTACCCAGAGAGCAGCGAGCAATAGGGATGGATCAGGGCGCAGAGATACACAAGGAGCCAGGGGCGCTGTGCAGACCTAAATGGTGGGTGGGCACCGTTTAAAAAGAATAAACATGCAGGGGCATGCCTGGGAATCCTGGGCCCCTGAGAAAATGTCACCTTGCCCCCTGCCCCCACCAAATTTTACTTACAATTTTATGCATTCAAAGGCCCCTATCAAGTGCTGGGCCCCCTGAAGGCATAAAGAAAACGTAGATAACCTTACTGAGGAAGCGTGTTTGTTGGTCATGTTACCCTGACTGCAAGGTTACTGCAAGTTTAATGACGTGTTATTCATTGTCAGTGTAGGCACATTATTGAATAGAGTTCAGTAATGTACATTTCTATTAAGTATTGGGTAGACACGGGCATACCTAAATTGACTGGCACAGCAGGAACTGAAAACGAAAGAAACATGTTTTTTTTTTTTTTGAAAAAGCAGGGTCACTCAGTCCCTGGAGCAATTCAGGGGCTAAGGACCTTGAGCAAAGGCCCATCACTTGATTGATGCTGGGATTTAAACCATCAATCTTTTGATCACAGATAGAGCATCCTAAGCCACACACTGCTGCTCACCTCAAAGTAATGAGTAATTAAAAAAAATTAACATCACCTGTGCCAGTGTTGAAATTGTGAGACTGCTGCTTTAGTTCCACATAGTAAAGGATCATTTTCAACACAGGGAGAGGCAAGTGAACTTTTTTTAAAGGAAACCATGAGCCATGAAAGTGTGGTTTCTGGGTAATATGTTTTTAATCAAATTGAAAACATAATTATACTGAACAATAATCTGCGTATGGTGAACAATGCACAGGTTCACATTTTCACAACGAAAAAATGAGGGGAAGTTCATATATTATCTTACATAACTTGCAATATATAAATTATGATAAAGTTTGTTAAAAACATAATATTATATATGTATAATATTTAGTATATTAAGGCAACCTCTTAGAAGTGGAATTTCATGGAATTTAATGTAGTCGAATTCTGTTTTCTGTAATTCCCTTCCACAAAAAATCTCTGAAATAACTTGAAACTGACAGAAGTTTAATGGCATCCCTTATTGTTTGTTCGATTTTAACCCAAATCAGACTTTGCTTTTGATTATTGATTCAGGTGAATATTTTATATAATTAAACAAATGAAAATGGCACTAACAAAAAAAATGGTTCCCTTAATTTAATATTTTGTGGCACCACCTGTTTCACAGTAGGTATGGTGCCCCCCCCCCCCCTGTTTCACAGTAGGTTTGTGTTCTTTTCTTTTAAAGCTTCATTATTCCTTCTGTAAACATAGAGCTGCTGTGACTGGCTAAAAAGCTCCAGTTTTGACTCATCAGTCCAAAGGACATTCTCCCAGACACATTGGGGCTTGGCAACATGCATTTTGGTGAATTTCACTCTGGCTTTTTTAATGTTTTTCTGTCAATAGTGGAGCCCTCCTGGGTCTTCTTCTATGGAGCCCATTACTGCTCAAAATGCAGTGGATGGTGTAATCAGAAAGTGACATACCTTGACCTTGGAGCTCAGCTTGAATGCATTTGGATGGTTTCCTGGGCTCTTTTTCTACAGTCCACACTATCCTTCTGATCAGCCTGGGGTTGCATTCCCTCTTGCGTCTACGTCCTGGGAGATTGGCTACAATCCCTTGAACCTTATACTTTTTAATAATATTGGCAACTGTGGTCACAGGAACATGAAGCTGCTTAGAGATGGTCTTATAGCCTTTGCCTTTAACATGGTTATCTATAATCATCTTTCTGAGCTCCTCAGACAGCTCTCCCCTTTGCTTCCTCTGGTCCATGTTCAGTGTGGTGCACACAATGGTACCAAACAACACAGTAGCCTGTTCTTTCCCTTTAAATAGGCTGAATGGCTGATGAAAAGCTTGAAAATACCAGTGATACTAATTAAAGTTAAACACTTAGTTTGAAACATGACAATAATGCATGGATAAATAGCCTCTTTAGGAGTACCAACAAATCTGTCTATACTATTTTAGCATATCTTGGTAAAATAACAAATCATTTCTTTTCACAATTTTATTGGTTTACTCTATTACTCTAAAGGCATGAAGGTATACACGAGACAATTGCTTTTAATTGAATCACTTTTCAGGATAAATGAAGCATTGTTTCAATGAGCTGTAAGGGTACCAACAAATTTGTCCATGTCTGTATGTTTCAGTTCTGTTGTTTTACTTTTATGTTTCATTTTAAAATACTAAAACAGAACTTTTCAAAAGGTCATACTTTTTGGGGTCCACAGATGATTATTACTGGCATTTTCAGTTGCATAACAACAGCATAAGGATACAGCGGTGATCCTGCTTCCTTTCACAGCTAAGCCCTGCCCATTAAGCTCGATCTGGTGACGCCAGAAGTGAAGCGTGACCGGTTGTTTGGCATAATGGAAGCAAACCACGCATTTTCCACTGCAGAAATGTTTGTGCCATAAAATATTTAAAAAACCCATCTGTTCAAGTGGCCGATGTTATTATGTTCATCAAGACATTTCCTGTACTCCTTTGATTGTACACCTTGACTTTCTCCAAAATAATAATAACAATGAAAAGTGAAATAGAATTTGTGCAATGCATAATGCAGAAATGTAACAGACAAAACAAATTCACTCACTTGAGTGGCATGTGATCCTGATCAGCATGATTCAAAGAGGGTCTGAATTAGTTATACATAAATTTGACACTATTCCTTTACAAGAAAATCCGTTAGCATCCATCTGTTCGCTGAAAATGGAAAATGCTATCATCGGCTCTTCTCCAGACAGCCCCAAGTCTGGTCAATGAAAGTTCCATGAAGAAAGGCAACTCTACTTCATAAGTCATCTGAAAAATACACGTGCCTGCCATGATGAGATGACAGCCATCTCAGCAGAAATGTTGCATCATGGAATGAGAGATGATCATGCAGAATAGAAGCTTACTTTGCATTTTCTAATGGAATAAGTAGAACTATGCTATGCCATGAACAGCACCTAATAATTATGGAACCAGATATTGGACACAGGTTTTTTTTTTTTTACTGTAACACATGTTAAGTGCTTGGTGGGGAACAATGTCTCAGACAGAATCACACCTTTTCACTTCTTTCAGATGACTGAACATCAATTGGTTTGTAAACAAGGACAATTAGGCAGAAAGTAACATGTTAGCTAGGTGAAGGCCCGTCTGTGGTACCCATGTACATAATATCTGCAATAAAATATCCAGGTGTTTAAACTGGTCAGAAAGTTGTAAGTTGCTTCAAAGAAGAGCATCAGCTAAATAACTTAATTTAATATAAATCTCTCTCTCTCTCTCTCTCATCTCTTTCTATTTCTATCTCTTTTTGCTTTTCACTCTTTCGAACTCTCAGTCTTACTCTGTTACTCTATCTCTCTCCTTCTTTTCACTTGTGGCTCATTTTATGTTCAGTGTTTTTTGTTTTAACTCCTTTTTCATCTATGTGTATCTGTCAAACTGTGCTAAGGGGAATTTACATGTTATAATGGGAATAATAATGTGAAGCATCCTTACAAGAGTATATATAGAGATTTAAAGTTGTTATTATTATTATTATTATTATTATTATTATTATTATTATTATTATTTCTGTTATGCTTTTGTGTGTCTTGTCATATCATCCATACCATCACCATATTCATACCATATCTAAGTTCATATACATACAATTCATAATAATTTAGAATAATAAGTTTGTAACATGGAACATTCACGGAGCCAGTTCACAGGCAAAATGTATCAAAATTCGGAATCACTTGTCTAACTTACAAGCAGACATATGTCTGCTACAAGAAGCACACTTGACAGAAGCCACAAGTCAGAAATTAAAAACCCTACAATTTAATCAAGTATACTCATCAACATATAACTCCAAAGAAAGAGGTGTCTCGATTTTAATAAACCAAAAAATTCAGTTCATGCATAATACAACTATCACTGACCCTGAGGGACGATATGTTACTATTAACATAACCATTAACAATACTAACTTAACTATTGCAAATATATATAGACCTAATACTGACAACTCTCTTTTTCCATACAATGTTTCATGCATTAAAAGGCGACTTTAACACAGTCATTGTTAAGAGGTAAAATTATATCATACTCATCCTACAAGAAAAGAAAGGAACAGGAACTCGAAAAAAAACTCAAACTGAAAATCAAAGAGCTAAATGATGCACTTATAAGAAACCCTACTGAGCAACTTCAAGAGGAACTGTCCAAAAGTAACCTACAACTTAACAGTATAATAAATTAAAAAACTCAATTTATGATTGAGAGACTTAGACATGATAATTTTGAATATAATAACAAAGCTGGGAAATATCTGGCAAATCAACTTAAACAGAATAAAGAAAAATCACTTATTCCAACTATTAAAAAATCAACAGGAAAAAATCATTCAATCTCTCGAAGAAATAAATGACGTTTTTAAACACTTTTCTAAAAAATTGTATACCCCAGATAACGAACCAAACTTAATACAGATTAACTCCTTTTTCAAATTACCCAAACTCAACAAAAAACAAACAGATCAGTTGGACATGCCATTAACAATAGATGCATTTAATACAGCACTTAATAAAATGCCCAACAATAAAGCTCCCGGACCTGATGGCTTCCCTGCTGAATTCTTATAACATTTTCGGAATATAATCTCACCAATGTTTCTCAGGATGGTGCAACACATTAAATGTAGTTCAGCTTCACTGCTGAAATTTACACATGAATACTGCTCTCATCTCTGTACTGCTGAAACCCAATAAGGACCCATCTCTCTGCTATAGTTATCATTAAGATATCACTACTTAATACAGATCTTAAAATCATCAGCAAAGCACTAGCCTCCAGGTTAGAAACTGTAACCCCATCACTGATACACCCAGACCAAACTGGATTTATCGAAGGCAGGCATTCTACAAATAACATGCACTATGAGCTATTACTGTAGTTAAGTTCTCCCCAAACGAGCTTGATGGGCCGAATGGCCCCCTCTCGTTTGTAAATTTCTTATGTTCTTATGAAGCACCAAACTTTGAAAATTATTATTTAGCAAGTCAGCTACAATATATTGTCAACTGGATACATCCAAACTAACAGAATAACCAGTGGTTAGAAATAGAACAGTCTGAATGTAAAGAAGTTTTACTTGCAGACCCACCATTTCTTAGCACTGCTCTAAAACTCCACAGTTGTTTTAATAACACTGTAATTTCAACAACTTTGACAGCCTGGTGGAAAATTAACAAAATTTTTAACGTAAATATGAAACCTTGCTAATACACTCCAATATGGCATAACCCAGACTTTCTACTCCACAAAAAAACATTTTCTTTAATGCATGGGAACTAAAGAGTATCACACATCTTGAGCACCTATTCCATAACAACAGCTTTATCACCTTTCCACATGATATAGGATATGTATGATATAGAATATGTATGATATAGGATATGTATGATATAGGATATGTATGATATAGGAGACAAGCAGTTTCTTCATTGCCTCCAAATAAAGCAGCCCTGAAATCTAAGATCAGTCTATCTAACAACAATCTACAGCCATCCCAATTAGTATAAGAAATACTCAAAATAACAAATCAGAAAAAAAATCTTTCAAAATTATATAAACATATCTAAGGCAAATTCAATGATTTCCATTCCAATTGAAGTCTGGGGAAAAGATTTGTCATTCACTCCTGATAATGAATTCTGGCTCCAAATCTGTAGGAACACCTTCACAATGACTAATGACACTAATCTTGAACTTAAGGTGATCCACAGAGTACATATCACCCAGCACAAAATGCACAAGATGGGATTTATAGAGAGTGATATTTGTTCACATTGTACTTTAAAAACTGTAGATGACTATTTCTACTCCATCTGGTTGTGTCCCCCAACTCAACACTTTTGGCAAAAAGTCATCAACACAATCTCTTGTATTATGGATCGCAACATTCCGCTATCCACATCCCTCTGTCTGCTTGGTGACCACTCGACAATAAATCCACCAATCCCAAATTTCAGACCTCTACTCGTTGCCTTGGCAATTGCTAAAAAAACAATCCTCTTAAACTGGAAAACTAGAAACACACTAAATATCATGCAGTGGTCAAACCTCCTCAGAGAACACATATTAATGGAAAAATAGCATTACAGCATCAACTTCCACATTCCCATTCTGGGGTTCTTTTAACACCCCTCTAGACTTGCCTGTGAACTAACTCCCAATAAATATATACATTACATTACATTCCAACTTAAAACTATTAACTAACTAATCTAATTAATTCCCAACATTCCCACACATCATTTATTTATTTATTTATTTATCTGATACAAATATACATACACCTTATTTCTGTAAATCTATTTGTCTGTTCGTCCGTCTGTCCATTTGTGTGTCTGTGTCTTAAGTCCTATCAAGTCTCTCTCTTCTCTCTCCCTTCCTGTTTAGTTTTACTATATATTGTCATAATTTTTATTTTTTGTGTTACACAGTGTATTACTCATTAGATGGGGAAGAGCATAGGGAGAGTTGGTGTACTGCTGTCCATCCTTTTAGTGACACCTCACCCAGAGGCACAGGCGATGGTCACATGACACAGGATGAAGCCGTCAGGTGATCAGGTGAGCCTCATCAAGCCAAAGGGCCCTATGAAGAGGACAAGGAGGACGAAAACACTTCACCTACATGTTTGCATTGATCGAGTGTTGTTTCCTGGAATTTATTGTAAGAGATATAAATGTCCCTTTCTCTAGGATGATAGCAAAGATTAATTGGCCTCCTTTGAGTGTCCTAGGATTGATTAGTGTAGAGGACACCAAGGAAGAACAAATATGCATGAAATTAGTTGTAATGTTCTATTATAAATGGCATGTTTTTTTCTGACTTTGAGTCTTACTGATGTATTGCTGATATTTTTATTTTTTGGTGTCGATATATATATATATGCAAAGTTTCTTTTGCTGTACCATATAGTCCATCCATCTTTGTGGACACCAGCATTTCATACATTGTCCAAAACACTGCCGTCTCTCTTTGGCTCCGATCCTAATGCCAGCTCATGAGTTGGCCAGACACAAGGCTAAGTTTTATAGCTTTTTTGAAACTCTCCTTGTGAGATGCTTGATTACATTGAGGACACTGCTCAGCCTTCCATCTCATAAAACCTGGGCATGGTGCATTTTCCTTATTTTTAATGCTGGATTAAAACCAGTATGTTTTCGTTCCAACTTGGCAGCCATTTTGAGTTATTAATCCTCTGTTGTATTTTTTTCCATTATTCAAAGATGTTAATGTTCTTCAGCTCCCTTCTCTTTTAACCATCATTTTATCATACAAGACATTCCATTGAACTATGGATCCCTCTCTGTACACAGACTAAATTCATGATAATTTTGGTTATACACACTTATTTGTTATTAAATGTTATGGACATATATAAAGGGGTAGACTCCAGATACTCTGCAGCCAGATGCTGAATAAACGCTGGAAGATGAAGGAATAGATAGATATTTAAAGAATTTATCAAAAAAAAAAAAAACACCAGCCATTTTATAATTTATAATTTAAAAAATCCCTGTAACATCTCTGCTGCATTTTCTTTAACAGATTTCATGCTTTTATCCCCAATACTTTGATTTTAGCAAAACCCATGTTATAATCTGTGACACTGCTGGAAATGTAACTATACAGCATATGAGGTAGAAACTTCACTCAACTACATCATTAAAAATAAATACATTTTAAAGAACAGCCAAACATATAGGTCTTGTGGAAAGTTTGTGTTTTCTCATTCTTGTATGGATTTTTGCACAGGTGACATTTGACAGCTGTGTGCCCTTGACTCTGTAGCTGATTGCTGCTCATCTTGTGGCAGGAAGTAGCTGTCCAGTAGGAGGAACAGGCCTGCCATGGGGGGGGCAGGCCACCAAGGGCCGTGTTATTAGATTTGTGATGATCTGTGTGCTACATGGTGGGCTTACATCATTTATTTTGGAAAAAAAACACTGAATGAATGTTATTGTCACGTCGGGCGGACGAGCGAGCTGGGAAGCAGGCGAGTCGAGACAGCAGTACGGGTAAACGGGGTTTTAATGTTGGACACAGCAGACTTCCACTAACGAGTAACATTACAATGCCGAATCTGGCAGACAGGGGAAAACGCGGACTAATATACAAGAGACAGGTTGGAATTAACTAGACACAGGTAGGAACAATCAGGAGGTAATGAGGGGGCATGGCACACACGAGGAATGGACGGAGCTGGGCGTGACATAACCCCCCCTCAAAGGCGCGCACACCGGGCGCGCCCGAGGGGAGGCGACGGACGAGATGAGGGAACCAAACCTGGAAAACAAAAGCAAAACATTAACGAGGCAAAGGAAATAGGACAGAGATACAGAAAAAACACAACGGCAGAAGCCAGGACAAGACCCGACAAAGGACAAGGAACGCAGACAGGCAGACAGAGAAGGGAGACACAGAGGGAACACCCATAGGCGACACGAAGGGGCCAGGAGTGCACGGAGGAGGAACAGAGGGACGAGGAGCAAAGACAGGAGGGACAGACAGGAACGGAGGAGGAACAAGGGGAGCACGAGGGAGCCCAGGCGGGTGGCGGCCGGAGGGGCCGCAGGGGAGAGGGAGAAGGGAGCAGGAGGGAACCACACAGGGGCCGAGGGAAAGGGACGAGGGAAAGCCGGAGGGGATAAGGAGGGAGCAGGAGGGACCAGCGGCGCAGGTGGGCAGGAGGGGGAAGCCACAGCTGTTGACAGCGCAGCCGGAGCCCGGGAAGGCGCCGTCCGACGCCCAGGTGGAGCAGAGGGGCCTGGAGGCGGCCGACACGGAGCCGGAGGAGAGGCCGAGGCACAGCACCGAGGAACCGGGGAAGGGCCCGGAAGCGACCGCCGACCCGACGGTGCAGGACCCACAGGCAGCCACCGAGCCACAGCCAGGGGCCGAGCGGGCGAGCCAGGGGGCAGGGCGAGCGGGACCCGGACCCGACGTTTATGCCCCCTCCCCTTCCGGGACACAGACAGTCGAGGCCCGGGTTGGTGTCTCCCTCGCCGGGGCGAGGGCAGAGGAGTCCAGAAGGTCCCCGAGGGGTCCCACTCAAGCTCCTCTTCCTCGGAGGAAGGAGCCAGGTGTCTGTTGTCCGGGACCTCCTCGGGGACTGGGGACAGAGTCTCGGGTGTAGCCGCAGGCGGTGCAGCCACGGGCGTGGCCGACGAGACGGGCAGGACAGGCGAGACGGGTAGGATAGGCAAGCGACCAGCAGGAGGCGCAGATAAATAACGTCCAACATTCCAGGTTTTCTGCCCCCTGACCCCTGAGACCAGCAGCCCAAACACTGCTGGAAACTGGGATCCAGTGAGACTTGAGCTGCTGAATGGATGGACAGCCTCCAGGATAAGGTGAAGTAGAAGGCAGACTCCACAGCAGAAGACTGAAGAACACAGATCAAAATCAAGGAATCTGAAGGGATAAAAACACAAACCAGTACACATACATATAAAACCCAAAAGATAACACACTAGTGGCATAGCCCACCAGCTGGTGTAAGTTAGCCAACTCGGATAATAAATCCCCTAGCCAACCAGAATCCCCAAGGCAAAATGCCAGTCAACAGGGACAGTGAGCCCCAAGCTACCCATCCAACCAGCCAGTACCTGCTGGTTGCTAATAACCACAAAGACAAAACCTACTTCATAGGCCCCATAAGACAAACCTTTGACAGAGTTAACTGAGCCCTATACACAAAAGCAACGATGATGACCAAGCAATGAGTACTGCTCACCGCTCTGTTCATGTTGGCTCTAATTCAACCCAACCCAGAACAAACTCAATTAGTAAACTTGGGGCAGGTGTGACAGAAATAAACAACAGAATCCTGACTTTGACTCCTACCAAGCCTCCTCTTTTTCAATGTCCAGCATGGCACACACTACACCCTTCAGTTAACATATGACCAAATACAGTGGTACCTCAGTTCTCGAACTAATTAGAACTCGAATTTCTTAAAAGTCGAACCAACCAGTTAGAAAAAAATGACCTAGAACTCGAAGATAACTTGCACGCACGGGGAAATGAGTCACGTGGCACGTCTCTCAGTGGAAACAAAGGGTAATGTTTCAGTCTCAGCCTGGCATGCGCTGTGATAGCATCGTGCATGTTTACACTAGCTGAATACATATATTTAGACAGTAAAAATACATTTAGACAA
>JAODLC010000015.1:21492475-21506432 GCA_026781145.1 Hippopotamyrus pictus | reverse complement strand
AAATGTCTTACGGAAGGAAGTCATGTTGTCAATATTTGGCCCATAGATACTGTATTTAGTAACGTCAAAAGAAAAGGTGTGTAACTGCCCAGTTACAATAATAAATTGGCCACCCGGGTCACATGCTGTAGAAATGTGTTTAAAAGGTAACCCTTTTTTAACGACAATGGCAACCCCCTGAGCTTTGCTGGAAAACGTGGACAGAAATATCTGATCCGCCCTGCTGCATCGCAGTCGATAACATTCAGCGGGTCTAATATGCGTCTCTTGGAGAAACGCAATGTCAGAAGAGAGAAACTTAAGATGTGAAAACACTTTAGCGCGCTTAACTGAGTAACCGAGACCGCGGATATTCCAGCTCACTAAAGTAAGCCCCGCAGATGAAGCACCGTAACCTCTATGTATCATAGAAAAATAAAAACTGTATTATAGCAGTGACGTAATAATTTGCCCCAAAATAAAAGATATGACAACCAAAAAGGAAAGGCGCACACACACACAACTAAAACTCACTCCCACCCCATTCCCCTATCCCCAAAAACAGGGAAAAAGCCCCCCCCCATTCATCTACCAGGGTTACTGAAGGCTAATTAGAATTAGGTGATCAGTGGTCATTGTTAACACACCATACAGTGCACACCAACAAAATGTGTCCTCTGCATTTAACCCATATGTGACTTTCGTGACATAGCAGGGGGCAGCTAATTCAGCGGCCGGGGAGCAGTGCTTGGGGACGGTACCTTGCTCAGGGTACCTCAGTGGTGACTTGCTGGTGGGGGATTCAAACCTGCAATCTTTCGATTACAAGTGCTCTTCCCTAACCATCAAGCCACCACTGCCCACACGAAGGTAGTTAAGAACACCACTAACTTTAACTAACTTTGGTTTGGTTTGCTTCCCCTCTGATAAACAAGTAACAAAAGCTTATATTAACAATGTAGTTTCAGTTTGTGTTATAAATTATCGGAACCCAGCTTACAAACGTAGAACATACTATAAAAATACAAAACTTACTAGGAACAGAGCTAAGATTTAACTACATACCTAAGTGCTCGGTGCCTTTGCAATATACACAATCCGCCCGTTTCCATTTTGAAATGGCAGCTAAATGAGCGATCTGGCAGATGATGGACTGATTACTTTAACATTAAACATTAAAATACACCCGTAGATAGTTTCAGCTACTATCTGCGGGTACCTGACCCGGTGCAGGACACTGGTTTCATTTATATGTTCGCCTGAAATATTCTTATGCATTTTTGAAATATGAGATACAAATCTGGATTTTACCCAAAATGTTCTCTCTCAATCCCTGAATGGACATTTTATTTCCCTTCCCTCCTGAATATGGCCTTTCTGATGAGTAATGAATGAATTTGAGATTAGTTGATGTTACCTGACAATACATAATCTGACAAATCAGAGTTGTTTCAGTTTGTATAAATTTTGCTCTCCTGACAGTTTCCAGGTAACTGCTGTGGTCTCTGTAAAAATGTGACTTGAAGGCTGCTAATTTTTTTAATGCATGAGAACAGTCTGGTACACCACAGGTGAATGGGCAGTTCGATGCATTACTGTGCAATTTCATATGCTGAATAAAAGCTAAAATGGTATTACTGTCAAGGCTACATAATTTGCAGTAATATATGTCTGATGTTTATTTCATGTCTATCCAACAGAAAAAAATACTGGCTTGCATAAGTATTTAAAGTTTTGTACTGCGCAGTAATACAACTGAAAGGAAGCCGCCTTTATGAATTTATGGAAAAAAACCACCAAAAGCTCACTTTTTTTGTTTGTGTCGTGCCTGTTACAGGTTATACTAGCTGATAATACTGATAGCAAAAATTAAACAGCCTCCTCACAACCTTTGTTCAAAGCTAAACAAGACAACTTACAAATCACTATACACACATGGCCACAACTAGCTGACCTGTACAAATGTCTTACTGAGTAGATGACAGTCTCTTCTAAGTTTTCAAATGGCACTCGTCTCTGCTTTGCTCCTGTGTTGATAGCTGGGTCGCGGCAGCCACACTGTGTTCGCCACCCGGCACACAGTTTGCTGGCAGATAGCTGGAGACAAGATTGTTTAACTGAATCTGAAATATATTTGAAATAGTTAGGTTTGCTAAAATTTCTGACTTGGCATTGCTGAAACATGCAACGATCCCACATGTTTTCTATTATACTATCTGTACAGTTTTTTTTTGTGGAAAACGTCGTAAAATATGTAAATCAAATCCAAAACTCAAGCTAGCTAGCATCAGCAATTTATTTTCACTAACTCTTACAGCCAGAAAACTAAAAACACTCTGTATGAAAAGGCCACTCGAAGTCCTGATAAGAGGGCACTATATCCAAGTTTACACAGAAAACATTGCTGTTAGTTTTCATTAACTGTCTAATTTCGTATCTCCTTTGCACTATGTGCGATGGATTGAACTTACTGTGCTCTATGACATGGCGGACTGATCGGCCGTGAGCAGCAGGAGTTAGACTCAACTTCTCACCCACAGTAACGTTAATAATGTTAACCCGCGAAAACTCAAATCGTAAAGCGAGCACGATTTTACTGTGTTTAATGTATGTATTACAGGTAAAACACATCCCACTTGTATTTATTCTTATGAATTACTGTAAAATATACTGTAAAATACTATAATTGTTTTTTGACCCATGATGCATTGCAAACTACAGCTGCAAACTCTAACATAATAAAACAGTACTTTATTGGTTAATTTTACTGTAAAAACTACATCAATTAGTTACAGTGTGGCTTCAAATGCACGCAACAGCCTGAAGTACATGGCTGTGTGCTAAAGGTGCTTGGTCTAGCATGGAGACCAAATAGTGATGATTTTGTCTTTGACCACCGACATTTCATGAACATCTTCAGGGAGCAGGGTAACACAAAAAGAAGTGTTTTGAAAACATCAGCTAGAATTTTCGATCCCATAGATTTCCTGACACCCTTCACTATCCAAATACCTTTTCCAAGACATATGGCAGAGGGGCATAGGATGGGATGAGGAGCTGCCAGAAGACCTGAGTCATGAATGGCAGCAATGGTGCATGGAGCTCCCTCAGCTCCACCAGATCATTCCCAGATGGTACAGAGTAGGCGATTGGCAGAGTGAACAACTCCCTTTTCTTCATGTCTTCAGTGATGCAAGTGAAAGGGCGTACTGAGCAGTAGCATACCTCCAACAATAAACTAGGGAGGGAAGAAGTGTGACCAGTTTCATTACATCCAAATCAAGAGTTGCACCCATAAAGAAACTAAGTCTACCACATTTAGAATTGATGCTTTAGTTGGAGCTAAAATGGGGAGTAACTTGTTGAATGTTTGAACATGATGCCATCTCAACTTCATTTGTGGTCAGACTCCATGATAGTTATTCAGTGGATTCATGACTCTACACAAAGATGGAAACAGTTTGTTGCGAACAGAGTCGCTGAATAAGTCACTGACACCACCAGAATCATGGTCTCGTTGCTGTGGTAAGTTCAACCCAGCTGACCTTATCACAAGAGGACAGACTGCAGCGAAACTGAAGGAAGATGAGTTGACATCGCCAAAACGACCAGAACCAATGATAGAAGAGCTTCCCTTCCCGAGGAATAACTGAAATCTGAAATGAAGTCATGTCTTTTAACAGTTAATCTTAGCAGCACTGAAGTACCCCAATCTGAACCACTACTTCATCTGGAGGCATACGGCAAATTTGCTACTGTTCTAATAATCCATAACTTTTAAATACTAATGCAAGCCATGAATCGAAGATTCATCCACAATTGTCACACTCAGCAGAAGAGACAAGGAGGACTCTCAGAGGACGAGTTGTAAGAGACTGAGAAATTGTGGATTCAGGAGGCCCAAGGCAGAGTGTTTACCAGAGAAGTAAACAAGTTGAAAGGGGGTCAGAAAATTCATAAAGACTCAAAGATAAGAAACCTTAACCCTTTTCTTGATTAATATGGATTAATATGTGTGAGAAGAAGGTTGCAACAGTCAGGCCTGAGTAAAAGATAGTGGGATCCATGGTTACTGCCCAGTAATCATTGAATATCTGACATGTTAGTTATGTCCTGTCACATCAATGTAATGCATTCCGGAGTCAGGGATACATTGATCCAGTTGAGGACAAATACTGGATCCCGGGTGCCAGACAGAAGGTGAAAAGGATCATATCTGCTTGCATGATCTACAGAAGGTATAGAGTAACCCCAGCTCAGCAGATGGCCGCACCTCTACCAAGGGACAGGATCGTTGAGTCACCCCCATTTGAAATTACAGGCATTGACAGGGTATCCGCGGTCATGGAAAACCTGGAAAAGTTTTGGAACTTTGAAATCATTATTCCAGGCCCTGGATAAGTTTTGGAATTCTTGGATAGAGAGGAAAAGTTATGAAAAAGTTTTGGAAACTAGCCTTGTTCATTTTTTTCTGGCTTCATTCCGCAACACGCTAATAGAAATGTACGAGTGGAAGTCAATAGTTAACTACCTTAGTAAACATCCATTTCTGTGCAAATTTCGCAAATTTATTTATTTTTTTGCACGTATTTAAATTTTATTGATCAGCTTCCCGTTTTTGACCACTTTTGCCTCTATCAGTCATAAGGTACATAGAATTTTAATATTGGGATTAATTTTCTTATTTGAACGCTATTTGCACATTGGCAAAAATTGTCCACCATCTGTGTTTATTTGGTAAGCAGATTGGCTATTATCGTACCGAAAATTGTAGTATCACTGTCGTGCCATATGCAGGACGTGGAGCAGAAACAGATGAGCGGCAGTCAGGAAATCGGGAAACACGGGGTTTAATAAAAAGGGCAGGCAAGAAAACACGCAGTGACATTACAATGACCGGGCTGGGGAAACAAACTAAAACGCGGACTAAATACAGAGAACTAATGACAATAACCAGAAACGGCTGATCACACGGGGATTCCACACGAGGTTAATGAGGGGGCGTGACACACGGAAGGAGCAGACGATCGGGGCAGGACAATTACTATCTGAAACTGCATGATCATCAAATCAAAGCAAATTTGTGGGTTTTGGAAAATTTTCTTGTGGTACTGGAAAAGTTTTGGAAAAGTCATGGTAATTTATTCTGCCAGAACTGAGGGAGCCCTGCATTGACTTTTCTGGCCCTCTCCATGTCAAGAAAAGGACCGCTGTGACTTGAGCAGTTCATTTAGAGTTGGTGTCAGACTTGTCACGGAGAAATTTCTCCTGGCTCTGAAGAGGTTCATGTCTAGGAGTGGTCTTTGCAGAGTCATCTCTGAAAACACTCAGACTTTCAAAAGGACTGATCATGATCTCAGAGCACTCTGGGCAGCCATCAAAGAGCCTGCACTTCTGGAATATTTTTTCTTGAATGGCATAAGATGTAAGTTCATAGCAGAGAGAGCACCTTGGAAGGGTGGATTTTGGCAAAGGTTAGTGCGATCAGTAAAAACAAGCCTGAAGAGAGTTTTGGGACAACCATCATCGAGTTTCGAAGAGTTGTCCTCACTGTTAACAGAAGCAAGGCAGTAGTCAGTTAAAGGCCATTCTCGTTTCTGTACAGTGATTTAGAAGAACCTCAACCCTTGACACACCTGCACATTTTCTTATTGGGGAAAAACTTACCTCCTTACCACCAAAGTCTCTCTGCACTGAGAGTCAAGCCACTAATGGTAAAGAGGAACTCACACAGATGGATGGACTCAATGAATACTAGAAGTGTTAGAGAAAGGAGTATCTGTTGGACTTGAAGTCCACACACACCAGCAAGACTCCATCTCCGCTGAAGGCAGGAGATCTAGTCTTGATTGGAGATGCAACCATGCAAGATTTGGAAAACTGGGATAATCAAGGAGTTGTTTCCTGGCAGAGATGGAATTGTGAGGTTGTGCACTGCCCAACTTCCAGCTGGGACTATATTAAGAAGACCTGTTCTACTTCTATATCCTTCAGAAATCTGAAGTGGCCTTGGATGATTCATTGTTCACATGGGCATACTGATAGCGATCAGTTAAATAGGAGCGGAATCAAGAATGATGTCCCTGTAATGCCAACTACACCTTCTAACTGGTCCAAGAGGATATTATGGTCCACCGTATCAAATGCTGCAGTTAAATCTAGTAATACCAACAGAGATATGCAGCCACGGTCAGAAGCCATAAGTAAATCATTCATTACTTTGATTAGAGCAGTTTCTGTGCTATGGTTTTGTCTAAAGCCAGACTGATATAATTCATTAGTATTATTTTTTTCTAGAAAAGAAGACAACTGACGAACTACAACCTTTTCCATGATCTTTGAAATGAAAGGAAGATTTGAGATAGGTCTATAGTTTCCTAAAACACTAGGTTCAAGCATAAGAACCTTATCCCATCTGTGAAACATGGTGGTGATAGTATCATAGTTTGGGCCTTTTTTGCTGCATCTGGGCCAGGACAGCTTGCCATCATTGATGGAACATTGAATTCGGAGTTATACCAGCACATACTAAAGGAAAATGTCAGGACATCTGTCCATGAACTGAATCTCAAGAGAAAGTGGGTCGTGCAGCAAGACCACAATCCGAAGCACACAAGTTATTCTACCAAAGAATGGTTAGGGAAGAATAAAGTTAATGTTTTGGAATGGCCTAGTCAAAGTCCTGACCTTAATCCAATTGAGATGTTGTGGAAGGACCTGAAGCGAGCAGATCATGAGAGGAAACCCACCAGTATCCCTGAACTGAAGCTGTTCTGTAAGGAGGAATGGACTAAAATTCCTCCAAGCCGATGTGCAGCACTGATCAACAGTTATAGGAAACATTTACTTGCAGTTATTGCTGCAAAAGGGGGGCACACCAGATACTGGAATGAATGGTTCACATACTTTTGCCACTGACAGATATGTAATATTGGATCATCTTCCCCAATAAATAATTGACCAAATGAAATATTTTTGTCTCATTTATTTAACTGGGTTTTCTTTATCTACTTTGAGGGCTTCTGATAATGTTTGAGGTCATATTTATGCAGAAATGTGGACAATTCTATAGGGTTCACAAACTTTCAAGCACCACTGTATGTTATTCAGGGAGGAAGTGATGATCCCAGGCATGGTTGCTAGTGTCCTGGGGTCTGGTTGCCTGCTGCTTCCTGGGGCCATGCCTGTTGCATGTTTCCCAATGGGGGGTCTGATTGCCTTCATTAGTCACTGCCGTTGTCATCCTGACCCAGCCCTCTGAGAGTCTTTGGAAGAGCAAGCCTCAGGACCTCCAGCTCTTGTGTCTGTCTCTGCTTCAAGTCATGTTTCACAATGGAAATGACATTAGATAGGGGGTGAATTACTTCATGGCTACCATGGTGACCTGTACTTCTGACTCCCGCAATGAGGCTTGTATAAAATTCAGTGAACCAGGAAGCAGCAGATGCTGCCACAGCCCTCATCTGGTGTGTGTCTTCCCCTGCAGGCATATTTGCGTATGTGCGACCTGCCACTCAGGGTCTGTTGTCGGGCCAACGCTGAGCACATGTCTCCCTCCGGTAAGTGTCTGTGCTCCCCCCCCCCAATGCTCTGTAGGGTCCCCTCCTCTTTTACTGCTTCCCTGTGTTGCCACTGCTACAGTGGCAAAGCTGCTATCCCATAAAGCACTGGGGCCGTTAGGTGCACTCACTTGCCTGCTTGCACTCTGTGTGTGTGTGTGTGTGTGTGTGTGTGTGAGTGCATATGTCTCTGTGGATTTGTATTTACCATATTGTGGAGACCAAGGGGGTATTTTTCATACATGGATTACTTATTTCGCCGGATGTAATTGTTAACAATTTGGATCCTGGATCTGTCGGGTTTTTGAAACTCTTGCTGAATTTGTTGTCATAGCAGCACATCCAAATCCTCAAACCTGCTCTGAGCAGATTTATTAGCTCCATATAATACAAATCCAACTAGGCAAATTCGAACTCTGACAGCCACACAGACAATGTGCATTGCCTTGACATATTTTGCAAGCAGCACTTTTTTGTATACTGTAGGCGATGCGGAAAATACAGTATATCAAAGAGTACAGTTTGCCAGGCAATTTGCAATTGTTTTTCCCAGACACCTGCAAGTGCAGGCAATTTTGTGCCATTGCAGGTAATGTACACTGCTCAAAAAGATTAAAGGAACACTGAAAACATATCAGATCTCAATGGGGGAAAAAACATGCTGGATATCTATACTGATATGGACTGGGTGATGTGTTAGGACCAAAAGGATGCCACATTGTTTGATGGAAATGAAAATTATAAACCTACATAGGGCTGAATTCAAAGGCACCCCGAAAATCAAAGTGAAAAAAATGATGTGGAAGGCTAGTCCATTTTGCTGAAATTTCATTGCAGCAACTCAGAATCATACTCAGTAGTTCGTATGGCCCCCACGTGCTTGTATGCATGCCTGACCACGTCGGGGCTGCTCCTAATGAGACGATGGATGGTGTCCTGGGGGATCTACTCCCAGATCTGGACCAGGGCATCACTGAGCTCCTGGATAGCCTGAGGTGCAACCTGGCGGCGTCGGAAGGACCGAAACATAATGTCCCAGAGGTTTCCTATTGGATTTAGGTCAGGTGAGCATGGGGGCCAGTCAATGGTATCAATTCCTTCATCCTCCAGGAACTGCCTGCATATTTTCGCCACATTAGGCCTGGCATCGTCGTGCACCAGGTTGAACCCAGGACCCACTGCACTAGCGTAGGGTCTGACGATGGGTCCAAGGATTTCATCCCAATACCTAATGGCAGTCAAGGTGCCGTTGTCTAGCCTGTAGAGGTCTGTGTGTCCCTCCATGGATATGCCTCCCCAGACCATCACTGACCCACCACCAAACCGGTCATGCTGAACAATGTTACAGGCAGCATAACGTTCTCCACGGCTTCTCCAGACCCTTTCATGTCTGTCACATGTGCTCAGGGTGAATCTGCTCTCATCTGTGAAAAGCACAGGGTGCCAGTATCGGACCTGCCAATTCTGGTATTCTATGGCAAATGCCAAACGAGCTCCACGGTGCCGGGCAGTGAGCACAGGCCTCCCTCATGAAGTCTGTTTCTGATTGTTTGGCCAGAGACTCACACCAGTGGCCTGCTGGAGGTTATTTTGTAGGGCTCTGGCAGTGCTCATCCTGTTCCTCCATGCCCTTGAGACTGTGCTGGGGACACAGCAAACCTTCTGGCAACATCCTGGAGGAGTTGGACTAACTGTGCAACCTCTGTAGGGTCTAGGTATCGCCTCATGCTTCCAATAGTGACACTGACCGTAGCCAAATGCAAAACTAGTGAAAAACAGTCAGAAAAGATGAGGAGGGAAAAATGTCAGTGGCCCCCACCTGATAAACCATTCCTGTTTGGGGGTCGTCTCATTGTTGCCCCTCTAGTGCACCTGTTGTTAATTTCATTAACACCAAAACAGCTGAAACTGATTAACAACCCCCTCTTCAACTTAACTGACCAGATGAATATAGAAGAATTTTAGTTTACTTGATGCTATACTCGGATTAATAAGCGTTCCTTTAATTTTTTTGAGCAGTGTACTTTCGGCTTGGTAGTTCATATCTGGGCTCCATTTTATTTAGCACCTGAATTGAACCCTGTCAGATACTGTCAAATTTGTTCTATGTTGGATTCTGGATAACACAGGACAACAAAATAAAAATAAAAAATTCTGCTACATGGCAAAATTTATGTCTTATACTATATCGAGTACGCTGATTCCAAATCTGAAGTCAGATTTATTGTAGCATGTCAGGATTTAAAGTTAAGTCAACTCGTTTAAAAATTAACATTACTTAAAACTAAAACTTGGTACATCATCATCATCCGATTGATGCATTCAGAATAACAAAACTTGAGATTCAACTTGGGCTTATTGAATAGTGTTCAAAAGTGCTTAAAGCATTTGCTTTTGCGTTTGTGGAAGGTAGTAGTATCCTGTTGTAGAAACCAACAGTAGTCGTGCATCATGTTGGGATTAAAGTGGCCTTGATATCTTGTTTCCATGAGTGAAATATCTTGATGGAATCTCCATGTTGATCGCTTACATCACCCAAATTTGGTGGAAAGAAATCTAGATGGGAGTGTAAAAAGTAAATTTTTAGAGACATCAGGCTACCGAGTTTGATATGCTGTCAGTGTGTTGTTAACGAGTTAAACATAGTTTTCAGCCTGCTCATTTCCCACAAAGTTTTGCCCTACTAGCACAAATGCATCCCAAGCAGCAGGTTCAAGTGGGTTGAGTAATGTTCTGAAATACGAATGACTTTGTGAATTTCAGGTCCAACAAAAATTCCTGCTTTCAGTTTGGCATCAGTTTTTCTCCGTACTGAAAAGCATGCGGACCTGCCCAAACTTTTCTGTGAAATAGTTTCATGGAAGTGTTCATTCAGTGGCTAGCAGACCTATTGATGTCAGCAGTCAAACAATAGATTTCTATGATCTTTATGCATACAAATTATTATGCATGAATTTTTGTATAACTTAAGTTACAGACGTGCAGATTTGGAATCAACACACTCAATTTAGTATAAAACAGCTCTTTCTACTCTAGTAGCAAAATCTTTGTTTTCCAGTGTAATCAAACCACTTCCAAACAGCTGCAGATGCTGGCAGTTTTCAAAGCCATCTCCTCTTTTGTGGATGCATGTGCTGCCATCTTGCTCCATGTCTTGGTGTCCAAGCGGGCAGGGGGGAGCTTGACAGAGAGCAATCTGGCATGCTGTCATTTATGGACAAAAATCTCATTCATATTTTAAAAATTTGCAAACTTCACAGGCTCCACGTTAGTCAGTTTAAAGTGAAACCTGATTTTCTTTTTGCGCATTGCTGTGAACAAACTATTTGAATTAAGCGATAAATTTGATGTACCACCCAGGTCTAATTGAAACATCTGGACAGCTCTCCCAAGCACATCCTCTCTATGTTCTGCAAACTTTTTGTGACATATATTGCTCTTCGCTCAAAAGTTCAGTAGTGTGCAGAGATGTCTGGGGTGACTGGGAAAAAAAACCATTAGTAGTGAAAGCACAATTACAGCTAGTTACACAATACCAAGGAATTAGAATTCTTTCTTGGTGAACATGTGCCCCCCCCCCCCCGTCAGTTTAATAATTTTGTTATTCGTCCTTCTTACTAATAGCTTCTCATTCCTTCACCTCAATATTGTTCAGTTATAGTTCTATTGAGATCCAGTACTGAATTTTATGCTATTGTAGCCACAATAGTAATGCTCATAGTGGTTGCATTTGTATGCCCCATGACCTTTATTTGTGCACTATGCAGGGAAGCTATGCGGAACTACTTGAGGGAACGAGGCGATCAGACAGTCCTAATCCTGCATGCCAAAGTCGCACAGAAATCCTATGGAAATGAGAAGAGGTAAGTTTTAGAAGTCCAGCACCTCTGCTCCCTTTGTCACACTTTCATCTATGATTTTTACAGCTATTTTGGAGCCCCAAGCTCAGCAGAATGGTGCCATCTACCTTGAGTGAGGCCCTTTAATTCTCAGTGTTCCAGGAGCGTTGGATAAATGGTGTGACCTCGTGATTGGATCCAGGCTTCACTGTGTGTGTGTGTAGTGTGTGTGTAGTGTTATCCCAGAGATTTTAACCTGGATAAGTGGTGTCAGCAGTTGAGTCTGGAGGTGTGATAAATGAAGCACTGAGCTGTATATTCATTTTTTTAAGTGCTCTTTCAGAAGGCCATCACATGTGTGGTGCTACCACCTACTGGTAAAACTTGTGAAATGAACATGCTTTAGAAGCTTATAGAATAGAATAGCCTTTGTCATTTCACAACATACAATGAAGTTTAAAATGTGCTTCTCCTGATAAGCGCCAACTGAACAAATAGCCACCGTAACAACACAAAATAAATGTAAAAGTCTTAAATTGAATTAAATATAGCAGCTTAATAGGAGAACTTGCCAGTCTGTTGCTGAACAGCCAGTATACAATGCTGAAATACAGTATGCCAGCTCACTCTTGATGGAGAAGCAATAGGACATGCATGAAGATATTATAATGTCAATATGTCTGCCTAGATGCAAGTCTACGGAATCACTGTTTCTGGTATCTCCAGGTTCTTCTGCCCACCTCCCTGTGTGTACCTCATGGGCAGTGGCTGGAAGCAAAAGAAGGAGCAGATGGAGCGAGATGGGAGCTCGGAGCAGGAGGCCCAGCCTTGTGCTTTTATAGGCATTGGGAACAGCGATCAGGAGATGCAGCAGCTTAACCTGGAGGGAAAGGTGTACACACTGAAAAACACACAAAATGTTTTGTGTGAAATGACAGAGTGGTTGACACTTTTTTTTGTTTTTTACATGTTGTAACTTTGTTCTCCTCAATCTTTTATTTTCCTGTTTTCCCCCACCTTCTATAGAATTATTGCACAGCCAAAACTTTGTACATATCGGACTCGGACAAAAGAAAGCACTTCATGTTGTCAGTCAAGATGTTCTATGGCAACAGCGCAGACATTGGCGTGTTCCTCAGCAAAAGAATCAAGGTCATATCCAAACCCTCCAAGAAGAAGCAGTCTCTGAAGAATGCAGACTGTGAGTGTTAATGTGGGTGATGCAGACTGCGAGTGTTAATGTGGGGGACAGAGACCGCGAGTGTTAATGCAGGGGTGGGAATGAACGTTACATTCTGTACTCCACCTGCAGAGGATGCTGCAGCTTACAAGCTTGTGGAGTGTAAAAGATTACCTTTGTGGTATTCAGGAACAGTGGGGATGGGCATGGCATCTAAATTTAAAAGCCGTAAATATCTTGTCCTTGCAGTGCTCTTGGCAAATGTTAACATTAAAAAATGTCTACAAGGAGAAGTATAACATCTTGTCTCTTCTTGTTTTGTTTGTCTGCACAGTATGCATTGCGTCAGGGACCAAAGTAGCGCTCTTCAACCGCCTGCGTTCTCAGACTGTCAGTACCCGCTACCTTCATGTGGAAGGGGGCAACTTCCATGCCAGCTCTCAACAATGGGGGGCCTTCTACATCCACCTCTGTGAGTCATGCTGTTGTCCTAGCTACAGCATCAGAACTTTACATAGGAGATATTTTATCATAACTGGTTGCAGTTGTATTCACAATATACCTTTCAAGGTTATTGTGAGAACTGCGATACTACATTATGTTTAAATTTACTTTTATTTAGCTGACACTTTTATTCAAAGTGATTTACAAGTGAGGCAAATGGCACATCACAAACATGAGCTGTCAAGCAGTTGAGTAGGCACAAGTGCAGCTAGTCTAAGCTTCAAATTTAATGCTGTTGAAAAACTGGTGAGCACCTATCATAAGATTCCTGTGTGTTCGGAGGCTGCAACAACAGGATAGGAGATAGTTTGAAATGGGGGACAACTTAATAATTTGAATATAAAGGTCTTTTTATTGGGGAGATTAATGAAGTCAATTGAAATATTTTTGCCACCGTGATTCCTGCACCCCTGGCTGCAAAAGTACTACAACAAAACAAACTAATGTCATATAAAGCAATTTCTGGCTGAATAACATCACAGCTCTGTGTATATTACATTACTTTATCAATTATCTGTCTCAGTGGATTGCAGCTTAGATATTGAACTAAATACTCTTTTCTAACTAGTTAAATTGTTTTTCTTAAAAACAAATTTTATGTATCATCTGACTGATAAAAATATTACTGTGTCACGTTGTCACGGTTCGCGAAGCGGGTGAGTGGGTAAGCAGGAGAGAGAAGCCGGACTGACTGAAAACAGGATTTAATAAGACTAGAGGCAGACATCCATGAACATACCGAAACAATACAATGACGGATCTGGGGAAGACTGACTCTGACAAGGACTAAATACACTAGACCAGGGGTCTCCAACTCCAGTCCTGGAGAGCTACTATCCAGTAGGTTTTCTATCATACCCGGCTTCTGATGAGCCACACTAGTTCTCAGGTAAATA
>JAODLC010000015.1:21461820-21492375 GCA_026781145.1 Hippopotamyrus pictus | reverse complement strand
AGGCTGAGCGGCGTTGTCCGCTGCAGGCGGGACCATGGGCAGGATGGCGTCATCGGGTGCGCTGCCAGCAGGGGGCACCGCGGACAGAGTGTCAGCAGAGGCAGCAGGCAGCTTGGGAACAGACGGATCTGGAACAGAGGGCAGGTCTGGAACTTCCCTGAGGGCTACACAAACTCTTGCAGGAGACCGAGCCGCTGGTGCTCGGTCTCCCGTGTTGTGTTGTTCGGGAGATCCGTCATTCTGTCACGGTTTGCGAAGCGGGCGAGCGGGTAAGCAGGAGAGAGAAGCCGGACTGACTGAAAACGGGGTTTAATAAGACGAGAGGCAGACATCCACGAACGTACCGAAACAATACAATGACGTATCTGGGGAAGACTGACTCTGACAAGGACTAAATACACTAGACAGAGCAAACTAACAAGGCACAGGCGAGAACAATCAGGTAGAAACACGGGGTAACGAGGTGATAAACATTCATTTGCACTTAACTATTAAAGTATTCAAATTAATATTAAAGTATTTAAAAAAAAAAAAAAAACAGCACTTTTTCTATAATGATTGTTTCTTTTATATCTACAGTATTCTACATATCTTTAGTATTATTTTGTAAGCATAGAATTGCTAGTTAATTAGTTTTAGTTTTTATAACATCACTACATACTGAGGCAAGCTTTTGGGTCATTATTTAGAAATTGGTGATATTGCTTTAAGTTCCATTTTGAACTTTACAGCTTGCTGCCAGTGCAAACTAGCAGTGAAACAGGCTTGGGAATCAACAATTTACGCGACTTGGGGTTAGACTCAACTACACGTAATCCACAGCAAAACATTACACAGGTATCACACTTACTGTTTATAGCACAAAGGCATAAATACACATACTTACAAGATCGGCACACTTGAGTTTCTTCGTGACGCACTACAAAACATACCAGTATGCTGAACAAAGTCTTTACTGACTGTTCGCTAACTCTCTTGAACCTGATTGCATAGATGCAAATCATTGTAATGGAAAGTGATTTGAGGAGCTAGCAGGAGCGGGTATTGGATGGGGGGAGAGGTCGCACTTCCCAAGGATTTATGTTTGTTTTTTTTTAAAGCATCTAGTAATAAGTCATTCACTATAAAACTGCTTAGAGGGATTTAATATGGAGAACCCAAATAAGAAAATACTCGTCTTTTTAAACTTCTCATTTATTAAAACCAGGTTTGCATTTCCCAAATGTTCCCTGCTAACCAGCGAAGGCTACAAGGTTCTGATACAGAAATATTCAAAAATGACCTAAACAAGATCAGTGCAGAACGCAGTAAAACGTGATTTTCATTTCAGGTAAAGCTGCACCTTGCAGTTAATACTAGTGATTTTAGATGCTGGTTTATATCAATGTCTGCCTGTATAAGCAAGATGAGTAAGCCAGGGTGCTGTTCTTCCTTTGCTCTCCACAGTGGATGATGAAGAGTCTGAGGGAGAGGAGTTCACAGTGAGGGATGGCTACATCCATTATGGCCAGACCGTGAAGTTGGTGTGCTCTGTCACGGGCATGGCACTCCCACGCCTGGTACTGTCCATCTTGCCCGTCTTTTGGTCCTCCCTGTTGCTCCTCCTTTGTCCACCCCCCCCCCATTCAGAGCAAATAGAGCCTTGTTGAGCTTAAAGTCGTTTTCTAATATTTTAGCTGCCTCGTCATGCCGGCCTTGTCTTGCCTGTGTTTGTGTACATGTACACTGTCTGACAGATAATCCGCAAAGTGGACAAGCAGACAGCATTGCTTGATGCCGATGACCCCGTGTCGCAGCTCCACAAGTGCGCCTTTTACCTGAAGGATACAGAGAGGATGTATCTGTGCCTGTCCCAAGAGAGGATCATCCAGTTCCAAGTAAGGTCCTCAGGTCACTGTAGTGCTATGCTGCCAGCTCACTAATGCATACCTCTAATGTCTGACTTCATACTGCTTTTCTTTTTCAATAGTGCCTCCTTAAGTCTACATAACACCTGCCCCTTTAGCACTCCATTACTGCCGTTTATACTGTTCTTTGGCTTCTCCCCTCAAGCAGTGAAGGCCAGACAATGGTTTATTCTGGGATTGTTTGCCATGAGCAGCATGGGCAGGGGGGCCGTTACGGATTTTGGGCCCCATGGAAGCATATCATACTGGACCCCCAACCAAGATTGATTGAATTACGTTTCAAGTTTCTTAGGGCCCCTCTCACTCTCACCTACAGTATTGTCACTGTCATCAAGAAGCCCTTGGAATCATCTTAATTGCCCCGCCTTTATGGTGCCCCTGAGCATGGCCATAATCTAAATTTCAGTTTAATAAGTGTTGTGGCATCACCTCTCTGGAACCTAAAAGACATGTTGCATTGTAATAGTGGCTAGTAAATTGTATGTTTACACAAATAAATGGAAAGAAAATGAGATTGCAAGCTTTCCACGTCTAGTCGAATGATACATTCAAGATTGACTGTAAGATCAAGTTTGATACAGGCAGTAGCACAACTGATGAAGCAGAACTGCTACTCTGTCTCACATAGATTCATTTGGCAGGTAGAGTTTCTGGTGCCAGAATGACAGGCTTATTGTCTATCGCTCTTTGTTGCATTCTGGTCAATAGGGAGGGGCAGGTCTGATTTTAGAGTCCACACTACTACATGTTCATTCAAAAGAGACATTAGTTTTCACAAAAGAGGCAAAAACTTCAGCTTTTGTCCACACTACCTTAAAGTTTTCAACTCCCTTTGTAAACATTCTCACAGCCATATACTTGTAAAATCTCCATTGCAGTGTGGATGAGTGAAAACGTAGACTTTAAAAACATCCTGACTGGTCTCTACTCATCAAATGGCCCTTTGCTGATTTGATCCCACTGGTTACATCATCTCATTGCCTAATCCCTAAACAGAAATAAACACAACATGGAAGATACGGAGGAGCCAGGTTTGAGTGGTAACTGGATGCAACACTTGCTATAATGATGTCTGTCCTTACCCATTTTAGGCCACTCCCTGTCCAAAAGAGCCCAATAAGGAGATGATCAATGACGGGGCTTCTTGGACCATCATCAGCACAGACAAAGCGGAGTACACTTTCTATGAGGGCATGGGGCCTGTGCACTCACCAGTCACACCAGTTCCAGTAGTGGAGAGCCTTCAGGTGGGCCCAGGACTGACTGGTTTGACACTGAGGGCTGTTACAGACATGGGCAGTCCCCAGGCTCTCCCGGTGCTACAGTTCACACTTGTACCATTACAAGACAACTCAGTGTTCACCACTGAGTGGCAAAAAAAGCTTAGGGTAGAGGTAACTTACTGTAACATGGGGGAGCTCTAAGTAAAGTCCTGTACTTTTATAGTATGCGTAGGATATAACACTTCTTTTAAATTAAATAATTTAGTTTTTTTTCTCTCCCCAAAACCATTGAACACAGGTTTTATTTGAATACACAGCTGCTTTACTGCTTGGTGTATGTAGTGAGGAAGTTACTGAGTAGCCACTTTCTTTCCTGGTAGTTGAATGGTGGGGGTGATGTGGCCATGCTGGAGCTGACAGGACAGAACTTCACTCCAAATCTTCGAGTCTGGTTTGGTGATGTTGAGGCTGAGACAATGTACAGGTAATGATGCAAAGTATGTGTTGTCTGTTCGGTATGTCCATGGGCTCTTAAGTACTGATTGAGCTGATGAAACCTCCACACTTAGCCAGTTAAGCGTTTATGATTTTAAAAAAGGGGGATAAAAAAATGAAGGCTGTTAGGCCTGCAAGAGTTTCTTCAACAGAAGATTAATGGACCTATCATTTTAATATGAAATGGTTAATGGCAGGATGTTTAAAGGTTTAAGATAAGTTTGAAATAAATCGGTGTTGACACTGACAAAAATGTAGTTAATTACTACGGATTCATACTTGATGTCAGCATTTCTTATGATGAGAGGAATTTTGTGAATTTAAAAAGGAAGTTCTGTAAGGTATAGTTCTGCAATTTATCACTATGTTAAAGAGCCTTAGTGATTTAAGAGACAACCTCTTGAAATCAAAGTCGCCATGAACGGTTTGGGATGAACAGCTTTGTTTGAGGTGTTGTATTGAAAATATTAGATGTGATTGTATTATTTTGGAAATGTGTGAAACAGTTATTTATGGGTTGTTAGATATCACAGGTATTGTAATTATGTCAACTTTTATTCTGCAGCAGTTGTAGTTTTTAAACAGTGACTTGATATTCACTTGAGTTCAGGTTGTGTGTCAAAACCATTTTCCAAAATAGTTTAAAATAAGACTTCTAAAATCCGATTTTAGTTCTGGTTTAATGTCACCTAGTATTCTGATTATGAATTTCTTTTAAACCACTCCAAACTCCCCTCCCCAGCCAGCTGTGATGTTGGGATTTGCAGATGTCTAAATTCTAATGGATATTTCAATTCCCCCTCTAATATGTGTTCTACTTAGAATGTGCCTCTCCACATGTTCCAGTTTTTCCATGTCTGTTCAGGAGTTTTTGTTGGAGAGTTTAATGAACAACACAGTGTTTAGCTGAAAAGGAGATGATTTAAAAGTCAACAGTACAGTCAAGCTGCGTTCCATTTGCTGGGAATGACGTCACAAGTTAACAGCGTTCTAGTACAGCAAATCGGAAAACCATTTAGTAATGCCAGGAGCCCATTTCAAAAAGCAAGATTTCTTGCTTATTTGGGTAACTTGTCAGTTTAAATGGCATTTATATTCATTCACCTTTATTCATAGCCCAGACTACCTTAAATCCAACAAGTTGTCTGCCCTGCTTATTGAAATGGCTCCAGTTCTAGCCCAATTAACTGTTAGCCATTGTTAGCAATATCAGTGGATAACAACACATCACGCAGTGTTTTGTGCATGAAAACACAATAGCAACATGTCCACATATAGCAGTTGGACAGTACTGTGTGTACAACCGATTTAATGAGCCACAAATAAGATTTAAATGCTAATAAACGGTATATAACTACAGCTTTAAATTCTGTTGATAAAGGGCGCAACTGTCTTGAATTCTGAGCTCGGGGTTGTGTTGATTCCTCGGAGTTCACAAGTCCTAAGGTTGTGTTCCAGTTGAAATGTCTGACTAGGACTCGGAGTTTACGAGTGCAAATGGAATGCAGCATCAGTTCTGCTACAATGCGTGATATCACACTTCGAATCTGTATGTACGAATCAACGCAATTGGTCTGTTACTACCCAAGTTCAATAAAAAGCGGAATTGCAATTGTATTTGCTTGATTTTCAGTCTGAGTTAAACGCTTTACAATGCGTTATGGTGATAGCAAGGTATGCAATTTGATATGGTCATGGCTTACTCATCTTGCTGATATATAGCATAGACACTACTACCCCAGCTATTCAAGTGAATGATAGTGATGTCCGATTCATGAACAAAATCTTTCTTCTGAACCTGTTCTTCACAGCTAGTCAAACTGGTTTTCAATTCTAAAATCTAACTTTTTCTATATCCACACATTGCACAGGTCATAGTGTTTGTCTAAAAATGAAAAATATTTGCAAATTATCATATAAAAACACAGCAACATTTCTTAATTCACTTGCATTCACCTTTCATAGGCTGTCTGTAGCCATGCTACCTTCAGTGCCCCTCCAGATACCGTAATCCGTTGTGCAGTGGAACCTTGGTTCTCGCTTGTCTCGCATCTCGTATATTTCGATTCTTGACCATTTTGTTTGGTTTGTTTGTTGTCAAACATATTTTTGGCTGTTGACCAACCAACCCTTTTGTGCTGAAACCAGACGCACTCTACAAAGCACTCTATGATTTTTCTTTTTTCTTTTTTTTTTGCTTTTGTTGCTCTTGTTTTTAAATAAGCCACCATGGATCCTAAGAAGGTTAGTGATAGCAGCAGACCAAAATGGAAAGTTGTGAGAACCACAATACAGGTTGAAAAGGAAATAATTATATGCCCGTAGTTCTCCACAGCACAGGTGATGTTGCTGTTAAATTTTCATTTATTTTATGTTTTTATGGGTTTTACCGTTTTTATGGTTTTAGCATTAGGTATGTGTTACACAGGCTTAAATAGGCAATCATTTGGAAGTCTGGAACAGTTTAATCCAATTTACATTATTTCTTATAGGAAAAATTGATTCGGTTTTCGACCAAATACAGTTCTTGAACAGCCTTCTGGAACAAATTAAGTTTGAGAACCGAGGTTCTACTGTACATGCCTGTGCATGCCTGGCCGCATGGTGATTGTGGCTCACTATTCCTCACTAATGATGGCCAAAACAACACATTTCGTGAACCATTTGCTGTATTTTCTGACCCTACTAGATGGTGCTCTCTGTTCAGAAACGGGCTGAAAGCATGCACCAAAGTTATCCAAGAGCATCATCTAGTGGTGAAAATACATCAAATGGTCCATGAAGCGATGTTTTGGCCATCGTTATTCTCGACTCTGCAATCGATAAGTTAGCGAGCTTGGCAAGTTCAGCTGAAGCAGTTACTAAGCAATTCTCATGAGATTCATCAGTCCCATAGGAAATATTTTTGAAATAATATATTATTTTTTATTCAAATCATGTCCTACCAAAAATATTCAAATTTCAAAATATTCTGTATTGACGTACTAATTCAGCGTGTGGCTCAGTGGGCCTGTGATTAAAAGATATACCTACTGATAATATAGGTGTGAAATTTTACTGCTGTCTTTGTTTCTATATTGTAATCTATATTTTTATGAAAATGGTACCCCTTTAAAGTTGTCCCAGATTTTGTCAACTCCATTAGATTTCAACAGAAATTTTTTATCCCTGATTAAATTATGTATCAGCTATATCCTAAGGATGTATGCCTCACTTCCTGGTTTCAATAAAAGGAGAGAATACTGCTCATGGACTGGTAACGCTGTTTCTTTGATAAATTTAAGAAATATTAAATCAGGTATGTCTCAACCATAACAACCACTTTGTTTCTGTAACTTGTAAGTTGCAGCAAATAAAAAGGAAGAAATATAATATAATTCTGTAGCTCTTCTAAATCAAACTAAATAATTATGGCTTAAAAATTCATATTTTCATTAGTATTGAGAGCACTTTTACCAGCTTTAAAAAAGCAAAATGGCTACTCTCTAAAACTTTGCTGTGCAGTAAAAAAAATAATTTTGTCAACTCCAGAACATGTCAACTCCGTCAGATTATTTTAAAAGTTCAGTGTAATAGAGTTCTGTTAAAGTTTGAAACAACCAAAAATAGGCGATTCATGTCTGAAATGGCATTATGTATGCTTCCAAGTTTAAATGTTTGTGTACCGTTTTAAGAACCCATGATGTCAACTCTGTCAGTTAGCTGCCAACTCCGTCAGATGGATTTTTTCTAGTTTATTCATTACAAATAAGCTCAAAATGATTTAAAAATGAGTTTGTCAATAATGATTTCTATTGTACACCTACTATGTGTTATTTGTGCTATAAATGTGCTTTATATTTTTATATGAATTTTTGTGTGACTGATGGAGTTAAGGTTCAAGCTCTCAGTTGCAAAAATGCCATTTAAGATTAAATTAAATCACTGGGAGGTTGGCCCATTACAAATTTTAATAGCCAAGACTTTGATCTTTTAAAATATATTTTCCTAGCATGACGGAGGTGAAATAAGAATGAATGAATTGGTCACTGGTACAACTGTTTTTTTTTAATTAATTTTATTTGACATAATTTACTAAGTTTTGGAGTCACATTCCCTAAACCCATTTTCCCCTTTGGAGATGTATATTTTAGTACATAATTTTAGTGAATGCAAAGTTTCTCAGGAACGCATCAGTTACGTTTTAGCGGGACTGATTGTACTGACACAACTGAAGCTTTTTCTTAAAACAAAAATGATGAAAGATATTGTTTTTGGATTTTGAGAAGGAAACACAGATGAGGTTTTATTTTTCTTATTTTTCCTTCCTCTGTTGTCCTCCCTCCCCTTGCAGGTGTGCAGAGAGCATGTTGTGTGTGGTGCCAGACATCTCAGCATTCCGCGAGGGTTGGAGATGGGTGCGGCAGCCGGTACAAGTACCGGTCACACTGGTGCGCAACGATGGGATAATCTACTCCACCACGCTAACGTTCACCTACACACCAGAGCCGGGCCCGCGACCCCACTGCAATGCCGCTGGGGCCATCCTGCGTGCCGGCAGCTCCAGCCTGCTGGGGAGTAGCACGAATAGCGATGCTGGCTATGCTGGAGGCAATGGCAACCCCACTAGCGTCACATCCTCTTCAGCTGCTGCTGCAGTTGTGTCCTAACACACAAAACGCACGTAAAATGACTTACAGGTGAACTCCTCAAAGTGCTGCAAAAGAATAAAAAAAAAAAATTAAAGGTTCACGAAGGAGAGAAACGAGGGGGAAAAAGAGAGGAAAAAAAATCCATAATAAAAAGGCTAAAAGGACATGCTTAGTTGGCCTTGGTGGTGGATAGACATAATGGAAATCCACTTTCCTAAGAACTCCAGTGTCCCCAGTCGTGCTCTATAACCGGCCGCACCAATGATACGTCAGCCATGTATAAAACTTTATTAAAAGAAAAGTCTATTTTTTGCTTTTTTTCCTCCTCCTTTGTGTTTCTGTAAAGGGCAAGATGTATTACTGTTGGGGTGGGACTCTATTAGAGGAACACATATAAAATGTGGTAATAACATAGTTTTTATGGACCAAGGATATTGTATAAGCTTTAGTAAAGGTACATTTTCTCCATACCTTTTTGTATTAAGCATATAGTACACTTTTGTTACCAAATAGTTTCTATTTTAACTCTGAGCTGAAGTCTGTTTCAGGTTGCAATTCTGGCCTGGCTTGTGTATTGTAGCTACCTTTTTTTTTGTTGAATGCCAGCATTTTTGGTTTTGGGGTGGAATACTTTTTTTTTTTTTGTAAACTGCATTCTGATGATTTTTTTAAAAGCAAAAACCGAAGGTGTATTGTGTGTGTTTTTTTTTTTTTGGGTGGGGGGGAGAATCTCAGAGTTCATTTTATCGTTCTTTTATATGAAGTCTTTAAAAGAAAAGCTTTAAGCATTGCCTCTGCCTTGTCTGCAATACTGAACGTGCGCTACGATTCCTTTTAATGATAATGAAGGAACATAGCGGTTTCTATTTCTTCCTTTTTATTTGCTGCAACTTACAAGTTACAGAAACAAAGTGGTCAAGTCTGTTACTGTGTTAGAGAAGTGGTAGCCATAGAAAAGTGTACATCTTTGTCAAACATAAATGCCAGATTCATTTCGCCTAGTCCGTGATAGATTTCGCCTTTGTGTGTTCCACAATGCTGTCATTGTAAAAGTATCAAGTGTATAAAATCTTGAATTTCTTGTACAGCTGTCAATTATAGGTATAACCTAAACTGTTCTTAGTCTTCCAGGTGTCTAGAATTGTCGCCAGAACCCTGTTGTTAGAGATGCTGAAAATGACTGACACTTAAATTTGATGTGGCCTTACTGCAGTTGTGAAGATTTGTTACTACTGTTGACTACAGTCAATTTGCTACTCTCCAGTTTGCCTTTTTAATTTGCCATGTTACTCACACCGAGTTAATGACTGTCTTGTTACATTATTCACTGAAGACATCTTTGCATTTCCTGGAAGACCAACACCATCTTTTTTCTTTTGTACCTTCACTGGATTATCGAATTCTTATGCAGTGCCGTTTGGTGCTAGAACAGCTCCTGTCTGGCTAACAATGCCTAGGCACATGTCCTCCACTTTGACATACAGCCTGCTAAACCAAAAGACCTAGGTCTTCAATTTAGGAGACCAAACAAGTGCTTACCACTGACTCTAGAGAGAAGCATCACTTGCAGCGGACTTGACGATTGCCCAGAATCGCCAGTGCTGCATATGTCCTTGGCAAGGCAGAGCTCGTGTTGGAGGTTCCATTTCTCACACTTCATTTCTCATCAGTCCTCTCACCAGTTGATGGACCTCCTCTATCCTCCATATTCTTGCCCAAGTTTCTAACTGGAACCAACTCCATCATTCCTGAATATGTATGTCTACCCTTCTGAGTTGTTGTGATTAGGGGGTTAGACAAAGGTGACCAGGCACCTCCTGCAGACCACTCTTCTACAGATCTATAGTCGACTTAACAGAAAAAAACTTTCGTTCTTGGTTTATGGTAGTCCATCTCAGTTGATCAGAGTGAGGTGGCCTACTAATACATTGTCTTAGGATGAGAAAAATGTCTAATACTGACACCGTTTTGGTGATTTAGGTTGATGTTGGCATCATTAGATCATGAGTTGCCTGTAGTTTCCAGTACATTTCATGTAAAAAATTAGAGGGTTTCATACACAGTGTGTAGGTGGTAGTTGGTATTTTATCGGTATTTGTCTTTGGTGAATTGTGTGTGGTGAGAAATAATTAATGAAAGGGGTTTTTTTAATTAGAAAAAAATGCGTTAAATGTTAGTATTTTAAAGCAGTATTTTGACAAAGAAGCATTTATGTTTTGTGTCTGGCTTCCACAGCACAACAGTTTAGTTTTTTGTTGTCAGTGCCCTTTTGTATTCATCTGCACAAATGCAACACTGCGTACATTTCTCATTGAACATTTTACAAAGTTGCATGAGGTGGAACCTGTTTAGAACTTGGACCGAAAACTACAAAACGATAAAAATGTTAGTGGAGGTATTTGTCATGAGTAGTCCATGTTCTGAGCGCTCCATCCAGGGTGATCATTTTTCCACCTTGATTTCAGCTTGTCATGAATGTAATGATTTATGGCGTCTTGCATCGTTGACTTGTTCCGATATCTTTTTTATTGGTAGTGCAGGGTCCAGCACACTGTCCTTATGCAATTGCTGGTTTCATAGCGATGCATGCTTCACAATGATAATATCCAAACAGACAGGCAAAAAGGCAATATCATGATTTAATTACAATAGAACTATGTACACATGGAGATAAATACTGTGATTTGAATGTCTACACAAATTTGTATTTGGTATTGTTAACGCACCCACAAAGCATAAAAGTTGATTTCAATTTTTTTAAACCTTTATGAAAAGCAAAAAAGAGTTACATTTTCAGCCTTGTTCACAAGTTTATATGCCCATTGTTTCATGTGATGTTTTTTTAATTTTATTATTATGCCCTGCTGTTTATTTCAAATGATAAGTGCATTATGCCCTTACTGCCTCTGACCCTGGAGTGGACTTGCTATTGCCATGATGATGCACTAATGATTAGTTGGGAGGGGGTGGGGGGGCAACTGCCAGCATTTTGCAGTTAAATTGCTTTACCACAAGAAATTGCATGAATATCAGCTGAAATCTATTGTGTCCATTGTCATAAATGAAAACGAGATCTTGGCCTTTTCCAAATTGTTCATTTTTGTTTTCCTTGAACGAGTAGAAATGGAGATCTTCAAAGGAAGAGCCTTAAGAATGTCCAACTTGACCATTTAAGGCGGAGTTTCTGTGCGCCACTGTTGAGGCCCTGAACACACTTTGAGTGTCTTGCTGCACTTGACGTTCTGCTTTCCTGCTGATTTTGAAGTTTCACCAAACATGTTGACCCGTACAATTTGGAAGTGGGCCCTAATTAAATTAATGCGAAAAGGGATGGCTGTAGGCATGTTTCAGACATTTGATTGACAATCCTTACTGGTTATGACTGTTTACATGAACTCTTTAGGCCTGGCCCCACAGTAACTTATGGTTTAAACGGGGTTAAAAGTTCTGCGAATGATTTTTATATCAATCCTATTACTCCACCAGCTAAGAGTGAGAAATGTTATGAAACTTTCTGAACATGCTGACAGAACAAAGACTTTCTACTTTTATTTTAATGTAAGTGATGCTTTTCTAATATACTTACGCTTTTCTTTTCTTCAAAAGCAGCTGTTTTTTTTTTATGAGCTCTGATCAAAATGTGTGTACTCAAACATGCCAAATTACAATTAACGTAAATTTCCATGTACTGCTAAGCAAACAGGGTGCAGGAGAGGCAGGTTTATGAAGGAGTGGACGGAGACAGGCCTGCCGAGGTCCAGTTTGTAGTGTTAAACAAACCTCGTTCTCACTGCTGTGTAGCCTGCAGGATGAGGTGTGAACCTCTCATGAGTCAGTCTCCAGGGTCTGCATGCGTTTGTTAACCTGGGTGGTACCCCTGGCCCCCACTATCTCTCTCTCTCTTTCCTGCCTACTGTAGACACAGAATTACCAGATTGGTCCAAGATGCAGGATAGGCTGTGGGGTTCAAGACGCAGTTCATACCTAACCCTTGCAGTAAAATCGTTCCACCAACATTCCAATAACCGCATTCCATATGATGGTTGCTGATTAGATGTGTGGTGTGCTACGCTTCTGCTCCCATTCATGCTGTCATCTTGTCAGCTGAAGAATGTGGTGGAATGATTAAGCTAAAAGAATTAAACTTTAAAACCCAGATGTGTGCAGGTAAACTAGAGGCCTTTCAGTCATGGCAGCTTTTGTTGTAGATAATGACCTGCATGTGCAATTTCATTTTGAGAGATCCTGAATTCTACCCAGAAATTAGTCTGGCAAATATGCAATCATTTCTGCTCTTTTATTGTTGGAGCCATTCTAGTAATTCTGTTTCTATCACCTCCTCTGCACATTTGGAAATGGTGCAGAAAGGAAAGCTTTGAATCAGTAGAACTTGATATCCACTGTGTTTATAGAAATGAGCAGGAGTATCTGTGTGGTAGTGACCTCAGTGATCATTGAGGGGTTATGTGGTAGGACCTGTGCAGTTGTAAAATTTTAGCAATAACGTGAAACAGCAGGACAGTTTTTTGATAGGTTTTTATTGTACATATTACACCTGCTCAGTTCCATATTTCATTACTGGATACACAAACAATACACCAACAATATTGGCAAAAAAGAATAAAGAAAAGTAAAGATATACAGTGTGTTGTACTGTTATTGTATATTCCTCACCATTGTACATTTTTCCTGTTGCCTTTGTTCTCTGAGCTTACATGCTCACCAGCTGACCGGTCTTTAGTAGCCTTCAGTATTCCTGCAGCCATGGTGCCATAAGTGTTACTGTTGTCTATAGACTGTCAATATCCCTGGTACTACTGCTTGTTCATTTTTGTTGATGCACCTTCTTGGCTCCTAGCTGGTATACAGTGGTATCTGCTATCACTTTAGTGGAGCAGTCTGCTATAGTATAGTACCCTTTACCTGTTACTGTCAATATGCAGCTTGTTTGTTACCATAGCCTTATGTCTACAATCAGAAGGTTTCTTCGAATTCATTGCTGTAACAAGACCTAAAGTTAAAACATTTTATTGAGTACTTTGCTTTTATGCAGTTTATCTTATGTGACACTGTTTCTTTGACCATGGCACTTAAAGTCAAACAATACCCAGTCTCTAGTGAAAATGATTCTTTGCAGGTTTCCCTGTTGGAACAACATTCAAGTGCTTTGAGGTATCTTTAGGTACTGTGTCCCTCCAATGTAAAGTTATTAAGAGGGAGGTGAAATACAGTTCTGTATTTTACTGATGACCCAATCTGCAGTATTCTGAAAGGAAATGTGGCTTCGGGCCCTGGGACTCTCAGTAATGGATTAGGCTCTGGAGGATGTTGCTCACACTCTGACAATCACTGCAGTGTAATAATCCCCTTTGTTTTAAAGTTTCTTTCCCGTGGGGCCATTAAGGGTTTATTATAATCCTCTTTATTTTTAAGAAAAATTATGTTATAGTATGCGTAAAAAGGAGTATGCAGACTTTTACAGCTGAAGGGAGATTGTGTGATGGGACAACTTCCTTAAATGTGGTGTTTTGTCCCTTAGTTCATTCAGCTTTGTCTAGTTCTGATGGGACATCGTAAGTGAGATAAAATGAAGTACAGACACGTTGAATGGAGCATTTAAAAAAAAAAAAAATATAGATTGCTTCGTCACAGAGCAGTAGTATTGTAGGCAGGAGACTGACACTGTTCCTAGTAGACTTTGGTGGCCCATGCAGTGGGTAGGTGTCCTGGTAAGAATAGTCAGGAGAATTTTCAGGGCATGAATGCCATTTGTGAGTTTGGAAACTATTATGAAGTGAAATTATGTCATTGTTGACATACCACAACAAAATGTGTCCTGTATTTAACCCACATGTGACATCATGACATAGACGGGGGCAGCTAATTCAGCACCCAGGGAGCAGTACCTTACTTCAACGGTACTCTGCAGGTCAGGGATACAAACCAGCAATCTTTGAATTACAAGTGCACTTTCCGAACGATTAGGCCGCCACTGCCAACTAGTGTATGAATAATTCAGGTAAATTTTTAAAACATTCTCCATATTGTAAATAATAGTCTTTTGCAGAATGCAATTTTATTATATTTCTTCTAGTAAACATTCTCTACATAAAAATTCTCATTTAATATAAAATGAGACTTAAAACATGCTATGTAAAATTTCATTCCACAAGTGTTTTACTGAGAAATTAAGAGTAATATGAAAAAAACAGCACTAGAATACTACAAGTATGCAGAGGGTACAAGATCTACGGCTGGCATACAGAACCATGCGGCTCCTTTGAACCCCCCTCCACAGGTGCAGGAAATCCCACAGCAGGTGCCTGCACACAGGTTCAAGGACAAATGTAGCACATCTGCAGATACTCCACACCACCAAAGGGATGGGGTCATACAAACAACAAGTACAGATTAGAAGCCAGCTGGATAGTTTAGTTTTAGAATTTAAACACAGCTTAGCATTTAATTATAATCATCCATAACAATCATATGCAAGAAGTCTAAAAATGCCGTAAGTGGCTGACCCTTCACTGTGACCTCCAATCTTGCTCTCACCTGTATATGTGTGAGCGTTTGTCTCAGGGAGAGCAAGACAGCGTAAGCAAATAAAGGATCATGAAAGAAGTGGATAGGAGCTACAACACTCTGGATGACAAATATTCTTAAACTAGAAGGAAAATTCTCAAACCAGTTCATCAGTCAGTTCCAAGCACATTTTCCAGCAATTTCAAGTACCAAAGGTGGTACAGTAAAACCCAGCAAGTATGTAACAAATTATTCACCGGGTTATGGTGACACCAAGAACCACTGGCTACAAGCAATGTAAAGGAGTGCAGAGCCAAGCACAGAGAAAGACCAAGCACAGTGGGCACAGTCATGAGAAAGACAGCAGAGAGCAGACATACACTATATTGGCTAAAGTTTGGGACAACTGCCTTTACACGCACATGAACTTTAATGACATCCCATTCTTAATACATAGGCTTTAACATGGAGTTGGTCCACCATTTGCAGCCATAACATCTTCAGCTTTTCTGAGAAAGCTGTCCACAAGGTTTAGGAGTGTGTTTATGGGAATTTTTGACCATTCTTCCAGGAGAGTATTTGTGAGGACAGGCACTGATGTTGGATGAGAAGGCCTGGCTTGCAGTCTCCGTTCTAATTCATCCCAAAGGTGTTCTATCGGGCTGAGGTCAGGGCTCATTGGAGGCCAGTCAAGTTCCTCCACTCCAGACTCGCTCATCCATGTCCTTATGGACATTGCGCAGACATGTTGGAACAGGAAGGGGGCCATCCCCAAACCGTTTCCACAAAGTTGGGAGCATGAAATTGTCTAAAATGGCTTTGAATGCTGCAGCACTAAGAATTCCTTGCCCGACCCCTTCCACAAAACTGTACACTTGGCAGGATGCAGTCAGGCAAGTACCGTTCTCCTGGCAACTGCCAAACCCAGACTCATCGATCAGATTGCCAGACAGAGAAACATGATTTGTCACTCCAGAGAACACGTATCCACTGCTCTAGAGTCCAGTGGTGGCGTGCTTTACACCACTGCATCTGACGCTTTGCATTGCACTTAGTGATGTAAGGCTTGGACAGAGCTGCTCAGCCATGGAAACCCATTCCATGAAGTACTCACTGTTCTTGAGCTAATCAGATGGCCACACGAAGTTTGGAGGTCTGTAGTTATTGACTCTGCAGACAGTTGCACACTGTGCGCCTCAGCATGCTTTGTCCCCGCTCTGTGATTTTATGTGGCCTACCACTGTGTGGCTGAGTTGCTGTTGTTCTCAATTGCTTCCACTTTGTTATAATACTTCTAACAGTTGACAGTGAAATATTTAGTAGCGAAGAAATTTCATAAATGGACTTATTGCACAGGTGGCATCCTATCACGGTACCATGCTTGAATTCACTGAGCTCCTGAGAGCGACTAGGTGCTTCATTTTATACACCTGTGGCTATGGACGCGATTGGAACACCTGAGTTCAGTGATTTGGAGAGATGTCCCAATACTTTTGGCAATATAGTGTGTCTGTAAGGCTAAGGGGGGTCAAACCAACTGGGTCATTAGAAATGTACACACAACTATACAATAAGTACTTCATGACATTATAAAAACTCAGCAAAACTCTGAGAAAATAAAAGTGCTAACCACTGCACCAACATACCACCCATTTATGATCAATTTTCTATTGATTTTGTTGTCTGACAAACACCCAATTGTGTTTCAGATAAAAGGCAAGCATATTTATGCCCTAAAACCACAAATAGTACCATAACAGTACTACGCAACACATCATGGTGGAGATCCCAAAGTGACCCACACATAATCAACTTCCTTCAGTCCCAGTACCAGTTGCCCGGTTAACATATCAGTATGTCTTGGTTGTGGTGGGTTCACATTTTTTCTCAAGCACATAAAAACTTTCTTGCTAACATTCCAACCAGCAGTGCTCTAAATTCCCCATTGCCTCCCCCAGTCTCGTGAAGCCGGGAGTGGGACTACTCATTATGCCTGGGCAGAACCACGTATGCTACTGTATGTGAAGCGTGTGAAGGTGCCATTATCATCCGTCTCTCTGATTGTGGTGGGCCCATGGTTAAGGTGACCAGGTGGGAGGCGGTCACGGCAACTGAAGGTGGCAAGGACACCCAGGCGGAAGCGCTTATTCATGAAGCAGTAAATGATGGGGTTGACACAAGCAGAGGTGTAGGACAGCAAGTGGATGAAGGATATGGGAGCTCCTGACAGCAGCTGGATGGCAGAGCGCTGGTGAAAAGCCCGCCAGGCATTGGCAGTAAAAACCGGAGTCCAGCAAAGGAAAAAGAGGCTAACGATTACAATGAGCATACGGATAACCCTCTTCTTGGCCACTAAGTTGGCTGTGGAGCTGTTACTACACACACGGCTAAGCTTGGGCTTGTTGCTGTCAGATGTGACCACCCCCTGGGGGTTGGGTTGTCTTGATTGCTGCAAATGCAGCTGATCCTTCTTAAAGGGCTGCAAGTAGCAGCCGTCTCCATCACTGGGCTTCATGCTTCCTATGGCAGCCTGTCTCTCTGGGGAAGAATTCAGCGATAAAGGAGCAGTACTGGCATGTTACAATATAACATTTCTGGATGTGCGTATGGGAGAGTGAAACTGTGTTTATGCAAAAGTTTGAGGTCTGTGAGTGTCTGTGCATGGGTGTGTGGGAATGTTAATATGTGTGCGGATCCTGTGAGCATGAGTATAAAATCAAGTAAGTGTCAACATAAGTAAACATGTAGCCATTGGTATGGAGTTCCTTAATACTCACTCAAAATAAAATATATAAATAAGTAAATAAAAAATATTCCAATAATTCATGTGCCATTTTATTTTAAAATAAATCAATTACATTTTTATAAGCCTATAATTATTATGTATTTCATAATACATAATTTTGTAATTATGTTGTGATTAGACAGTCTTAGTTATTAAATACTAGTGTATATGTACTTATTATTACTTAAATAATTCTAGTGATATTTCACAATAAAATTCAAATTTTCACATTGATGTGTTTCCAAATGACAGTTTTCCAAACCAGATTTTTATTTTACATCAATCTTGTCAGTATAAGATAAGTACTCATATGTGCATGAGTGTGAATATGTTATATGTGTAGGTATATATGTGTCAGGGTGCGGTCTCTACATGCAGTTAGCAAATAATACACAGCAGCGTAAATGTCCTTCAGGATTCTAATATTACATTTCTTTATGAGGTGAAACAGTTTTAAGTACAGACTAAGGGGTTCCTGGGCATTTTCCTACCTCTATTGCTTTTCCTGTTCATAGTCTCAAATTTAATTCCCCTGTAAAGTTCCAGGGAAATAAGCCCATAGGCTGTCATCATAACTATGCCTGGCACCAGGAAGAGGAGCAGCAGAAGGAACACATACCTAGTGGGGAACAGTAAAGGGAACCGTATGAGGAGGAGACAGACTTACATTTACGGTGGAGGAGCAGTAGCAAGGGCAGTAACTGAACAATAAAAAGAAAAGTAATAAGAGGAATCCATTCCTGGATGCAGCTGTAGTAAGAAGTATAGACATACCTGGATTGAACAGTAATAGGGATACATACCTAGGAGACAGACACTCCTGATTGAAAGTTGATTTACTTAATCAATTACTGCTTGGTTAATAATACCTAATATTTAATATGCCTGACTCGGGCTAACATATGGATTACCAATCAAAACATGGTTTATTTTGAGTATATTGGAAAGACCGATTAGCAGTTTTGAAAAATAAAAAGCATGCTTATTAAATAATGCTGAAAGTCCACAGAAGCTGAAGCATGAGATGCTCTTACCAGGACTGCTGAATCATGTCGCTGGGCCATACGAGCCGGCACATGTTTCCTGTGCTGTTGTTGTCATGTCTAAGAGGTACCAGGGTGCTGAAGATAGGGTAAGGCAGCATAAGCAGGAAGGAGAGGACCCAGGTGGAAGAGATGACCTTGGCGGCGTGGGACTTGGTCTGCCAAGTCCTAGAGCTGAGTGGATTGCAGATGGCGCTGTAGCGCTCCAGTGAGATAGCCACCAGATTGAAAGTAGACACGGTCACTGAGATGCCTGTGATTTTGAACAGGAAACATGTTGCATGGGCTTCATATGCTAGCATTGTACAATTTTTATCATTGTAATTATTATGAATACTTTTTTATAATTATTATTATCATTTTGTCAGTGGTGTAATTATATAACATTTTAAAAAATATTTCAATGGGCATAATGATAATGATTATAGTGATTAAAATATGATTATTCTGAGCATTTAAGTGGCAAAAACACAATTCGCAAGAGTTATAATGTTAGTCTTAATATCTTTGCTTGTAAAGCTGGCCTTAAGAGCAAGGCTGCAAGGTTGTAACAGAAGATGAGTCCAGGCCATTTCTTGTGGCTTAACAATTTAACAATGTACATCGAACTGTTTCCAGACATACAGAGCTTGCAGTTCCATTCTCTTTATCAATAGCATCTGAAGTTTCTAATAAATATTAACAACTCCTAGCACAAAAGCAGAGCATGTAATAAACAAAGTAAAATTATCATGGTTATACAGCAGCTTAGTCATCAAGGGAGCTCAAAAGTTTTCACTCCTTTTAAACACTGTGCCAAATTAAATAAATGTCTGTACTATTCTGTGTTGGTCACTCCATGACTACCCAAACAAACAAGGAAATGTATTCCTAAGTTAGATAAAGATCAATAATGTGTCTTCATGTGCAAACCTTATTTCATACTAATTTCAGGTGTCAACAACGTGCTACAACGTCGTTACAATTATGTAGAAAAAAAATCAACAGCACTTGACCAATATGATTCTCCAAAAATATTGTTATAGCCCATAATTTATGCCATGACTACTATAAAAAAATTCAAACTTTACATTTTAAACAAAAAACTGAATAAAAAAAAATTTGAAAGAGATGTTTTTACAATCTCATTTTATCTTTTTTACATCCACCAGTACTTTGTTTAATCGTACCACTCCACTATGTTTAATTAGCACCCATCCATCCATTTTCTGTAATCGCTTGTCCTATTCAGGGTCACAGGAGGTCTGGAGCCTATCCCGGAGGCTATGCGTGCAAGGCAGGGAACAACCCAGAATGGGGCACCGACCCATCGCAAGGTTTTAGTCGACACCATAAACCTATCTGGGTAAGAAACACATGTTTTTTTCCTACTTTCTTTTTTTTAAAATTTTACATATGCTTTTCTAAATATATGTAAGTAAATGACTATACCACAATGTCATCATTCTCAGTCCTAAAAATGAATGTGTTGGTTTGTAGCGTAGATATGCATAGTCGCACTGGTCTGAAGCGTTTCCAAGATAGATACTTAAAACGTTATTCTACATTTTGCTCATTTATCTGACACTTTTATCGTAAGTGATTTAAAGTACAGGGAAGGGTTACAAGAGAGGGGGTATGTGTGCTTCCTGATATTTGGGCCCACAATATGTACTTTGTTAGCTCAGTGTCCTACTTGGTCGGCTACATAAACCACTTAAACGGAATAAAATGCTGCATGTTATTTTTGTTGTTATTTCTCTCCTTCTTCTTCGTAAACTGCTCATGCTGTTATGCTTCCAGCAACTGCAATTTGTCAAAATGATTTGGTACCAGTCACCTAAGTCCACAGTAAGCTAGCATAGGATATGGAGTGACAGGAGACAAAACCCGCCGAACCCTGATCTCACCCATGAAGTACATGGCCACCTTGCACATGCCGCTGCCGAAGACGAAGTTGCGCATGACGTTGGGAATGAGAGTGAAGGGCATGCAGAAGATGCAGAGCATGAGGTCGCTGGCAGCCAGTGACAGGAGGAACAGGTTGGTAACAGTTCGCATGCGCTGGTTTCGCACCAGCACAGTGATGATCAAGGTGTTGCCCAGCACACTCAGGAGGAAGATCACACTGTATAGCACGATCCGCACCGTCTGGTTTGCATCTGAGAAGCACAAAACCAGCTGTGTGTGTGTCCTAGAGGGCCAGAGCCCTGCACATTTTTGGGTTTCCCCTCATTTAACACACTTGATTCAACTCCTTGTGCTAATTACCACAAAGCTGTAGAGCTGAATCATTTGTGGTGAAACAGGGAAAACTAAGCTACACAGGGCTCCGGCCCCCCAGGATGACACCCCTGATATATACACTCCTAAATTTGATTAAACATAGCGAAGCAGCAAAGCTATACCTTACATTAATTATACATAGGCTTGCTTAAAGTCAAACATTCTTGTAGTACAGTTCCAACCCACTCCTTGACAGTTAAATCTGTTTATGAATTTACAGCAAATATGTCATTTATTAAATCTTAAAAGTTAACCTTTTAAGTTTTCCATATTAAAGAATTTGTCATTACAAAGTTAGTTGTTAATTAAATTACAATAATAAAAATCATTATTATTGTTGTTATTGAAAGTTACGTATAATGAAATATTACATCTTAAACAACCAGTGGAGAAGGAGAATGTTAAATAAGATTAAGCCTACCTTTCAGCTCCGGTTGCAAGTCCACTTCACCATAGCAGTCTGAATCGTTCTTTATTCCAAGGCCGCATAATAGTTTGTAAATATCAGTGGAATTTATGAGCATATCGTGCAAGGTGAAAGTCTCCATAGCCGCTTATATATAACACGAAAATGATCTCTAAATTCCACTCATGGACGTACAAAACATTCCATAATAAAATGCCATCAATATTTGAATTTACTCTGAGCCAATACCCTGTTTAAAGAACATATATAATTACGATTGTACCCGACAGAGGAATTTCTCGCTTCTTCGTACTGTACATTTTACAAGTACGTTTTCATTAAAAATATGTTATATTAGGTTACCAGTCTGTTACATAGGGTTTTTGATTTCTTACGAAAAAGAACGCCACAGTTACCCGTGATCCAGCCTTGTAGTAAGGGAAGTAGCCTATTGTGCGGCTCCCTCTCGTGAACTTGGAGTAAAACACCAAGACCGCATTACGAAAACTCCGCCTTTCCTATAGGGCTACTTACAGATAGTTTAACTTTTCGTTCAGTGCCAAAGACTACTTTCTAATTAGATTAAACCGTTCCCGATCAGATAAAGATTTACAATTATAAATATTAAATTTTAAACTATAAGAATTTTCCTTTTTGTCTGGTGGGATAACTTTAAAATATTAAAAATATGCGATGAGATTTATGTAAAACTTTAGACCGATAACTTTTCCACAGAGTTATAAAACGTTTACTAATATTATTATTAATATCAACGCGATTCATTTGAAGATTGATAAATACAATATGGATAAAAATCACGAAGGGAGTGCTTATTTACAGTGCATCGTTCAGAAAAACATTATTTAAGTGTATTCCACACACAAAACTCAACTGGAATAGGCCTACGTTTTCATAATTCTAAAAGAGAGTTAAAACCTGACATACAGCCTTATGTAGGCTAATAGAATCCTGTACGCAGTTCGTTATTCTGGACCAGTAAAAAGAAATAATAAAAAAGTGTGGCCTTCTTGGTAGCTTTTTCATACCTCTATTATTTTTCGTAGTTTTTCTAAGTCCCTTCAATTTCAGTTTTGATTCATTGTGACTTTATTTATCAAACCGCTCTGACCCAGTTTCAACATTACCAATTTGTAACTTAGGATCTGCCAGTCGTACTGACTAGCTGAACATAAATGTGTACCTTTTTAACGTATAGGACTTAGAGGAACATTTTTTGTACCATTGGGGGTATTTTATTGTTGTTTGTATCTTTGGGTACAAAACTGCATCTGGGCTGTAACTTTTTAATACAACAGGAATATATATTCAACACGAAAGAAATGGTCTTCTTCAATATTTTTTTTACATTTTGAAATATTGCCTTTTCAGATGGCAGAATATTTTCAGCTGAGTCTTTCACTGAAATTCCGCTCACTTCGGATGAGTCAGTGATGAAACTGTCATAATCAGGATTAATTGCACAATGTTGAAAAAATAACTGGCTGTGGAAACGCAGACATAGACGGCATGTGGTCACCCAGCTGTCCCCAGTCTTTCGCTGTATAAATTTCAGAGCCTAGCAGACGGCGCTGTGAGAAATTGGTTATTTCCCTCTTGTGTCGGTGAGTTTGAATCATTCTTACCACGACGTTTGAGAGATATATGCCCTAATGCGTAATATATCGGGTTATAAGCCTGCCAATATGTTTAACTTCCATTATTTCAATACTTACAATGAATAGTATATCGTGTATGCATTTGTATATGTTATACTTAATAAAGCAAGATCAAATCAAGACAAAAACTATTGTAGCGATCTCTGTGCAGTACCACCATATTATTCGCTTTATCGTTATAACAGCAATTAAGTGCAATAATAGAGACACTTACACATTTTAAGTACTTACGACGAATAGTAGGCTATAGGTATTACGTACAATGCAGTCCAGTTAAATAGGGTGCATACTGATTAAGTGGGACAAAGGGTAAACTAGGACACTTATACGTTTGGTACACATATCTCTACGCCTGCTCTATTAATCTCAGTTCTTGAGTTTTCAATACTAAATACTTTTATGTTTTAATATTTATAATATTTATAATAAATAATCATATATTTAAGGTGGGACAAAAAGTAAAATTTAAAAAACTGTCCCAATTTATCAATATCCACCCCACAAACTGAAAGGACCATGTCCTTTTATAACCACGGAACAAATTACACGCCAGAGAGTAGCACCGTTTCGTAGTTAATATTAATCGGCACTGACATCTGCTTGCTCAGCGCCACTATTAGGAACTGATGTTCGTTATCTATAATTTCCGTCGGCGATTTCTTCGACTGGCGCTCAACCACGCAGTTGCTTAGTTACCGCGGATGGGGCGGAAATCGAATGGACTGCTGAAATAAAATCGGAATAAAATAACGTTAATTGAAAGTACGTGATGGATGAAGAAGTGGGGGTGAACATAATAATTGCTCAAGTTGTCCAGCGACTAAAGGGCAGTCATTTGCATTCTCACCTGGAAAAACAGGCCAAAGTAAGTAGTGTGTAATGCTGTGTCATGTTAACCCTCCGAACGTCCAACTAGTTAGCGTCTAGAACACAAATTCTAACGCAAATGTATCTTGAACAAAGTATTAAAACAATTTCCCTATATCTAAATATTATATATCAGGAATTGCTTGGTTGGGGACAAGTGAAATGTTTGGCTAGCTGAATAGCCTCATGGCTAAAAAAATTCTGAATTGAAGATAACCGTGCCTTTGTACTATAAAACTCGAAGCAATCAAATCAGTAAATATTATAGATAAATAATACTTGTCACAAGGAATACATTTAGCTGAATGAACATTTGTTAACACCGCATATATTTCATATATCTTCATGGTTCATGGTGACATTTTTCTTGCAGGAATGTTTACACAGACCGGAGATTAAGCTCGAGTGTATCAAAGATGACGTACGGAGTTTTCTAAAGGAAACCGGTAAATGCTACTCATGTCTTTTGAAGCATTTTTTTCAGTTTCTCCTGTATCTGTTTAACTCGTGCTCTAAATCGCTACATTTGTAACCACAATGCAGTGGTTTAATTACGTCACGTCGACGGAGTGCAGTTTTCTGAATATCTGACCGATCTTGTGGATTATCTGACAGCAATTCGTAATATTAAATCTTGGATGGGCATAAGATAATCATTGTAGTGAATTAAAATGAACACTCAAAGTACACTTTACAAAGTATAAAAATGTCATTTGCTTCCGAATTTCGGCAATATTATTGTACGATTTGATGATCATTATATTACTGTGTCATAAACTGTGGGATAAGGCTTTCACTTAACATTTACATCAATGTACCAGTAACAACTTTTTAAACCATGGCATCAGATTAATAGATTAATTTCTTGGTATATTGAAATGCTCTCTTTAACAGGATGGGAGAGAAAGCTGCAGAATGCAGTCTATCGGGAGTTGCACACGTGAGTAGTAAATAGAAAAAGAAAGTGTTTTTGGACCCTCGCAGACTTATAAGTGTAGCCTGCTGGTGAAACGTAACCCTTTTCTCACTTTCGATGGAGAAGAATTTACAAAGATTTCACATATTTTTGTAAAGGTCTTGTCATGCCGTTACATTTTCTCTAGACTCTTTTATGGAAAATATAGCACATGACTACCTTGGAGTGCTTGCAGTCAGCTAAAGCTAATTATAATCATGTTTGTAAATGTGTTAGTTGAACTTCACCTAATAATAATAAACCTTTCTATAAAGATAATGAGACTAGTTATAACTAGTTTTCTTATAAATAGCTAAGCCTATTGTTTCTGTACAACATATTGGTCTTAGAAATGGTTTCTCTGTATTGAAGTAAGTGAAAATAATTAATTATACAACACAATGTATCAGGCAAATGATTACAGCCAACAGGTCATAATCATTATACTGTGAGACCCTTGTAACATTTAGACAGAAGGAAAAAAAAAATAAGATATGCTATATACTGTGTGTGTGTGTGTGTGTGTGTGAGTGAGAGAGAGAGAGAGAGAGAGAGAGAGAGAGAGAGAGAGAGAGAGAGAGAGAGAGAGAGAGAGAGAGATGTACGTTTTAACTCCTTAAAATCATTGTCTTTGGGATTTACGCCATACAGTAAAATCCCACAGCGTAGTAACCTGCTGCTTTAACGAAACGTTTATAGACAGCCGAAATGACCAAAACGAAGACAGCAACAAAATAAACAATTTTTTAATATAAAAGAGGTCTTCTGAAAACAGGACAAAACTAAATAAAATACAAAATCCGACTATGAATACCAGCATTGTCCGCGCTTTTTACATTTTAAATCACCATATCACGACCCCTACGAAGAAGAAAACATCAATATCCAAAACGAAATGACATGTTTCTATGGAAAAGCCAGGAATCTGAGAGCATAACAGACTGGTGTAAAAATTCAAAAGATCAAAGGCTTCGCTCTTGGGAGTGTAGATGCTCCTGTGAATCAAAGATGGACAATGCAGACCAGTCTAGTTCTTCTAGAGATCTTGTATTCGACCCCCCAGACCCGTTTCTTAAGCAGGCGATAATGGGCGTTTAGAACAGTCACAACCTGTCACTTCGACCTCCATCTTCCACATGGATAATATGGTTTTGTTGAATGAATTTAGTTTAAAAAGCGGGAAAAAAGCAAAACCAGTGGACCCATCACAGGCATAACGGTCCGCGTGACGGCCATGCCCGCGACAATGACTTGTTTGAAGTCTCATTGAAATACAAACAGCGAGGCTTTATTTAAATTAATACACATACATGCGTTTTCAGGATAATAATTTTATTTTCATCAGTTTAATGAGCGTGCGTTCATTCGCTTTCCTTCTTTGTTACTTTAAAACGCCACAGTTTAAAAAGGAGCACAGTCAGACAATGATTAACTGGCAGAATCGGACCACACGTGTGGCTTTTTTTGCTAGTACTAAATTTAACTAATTGTAAATCATTATTTAAAATCTAGCCCCATTTACCGCTGGACTTGAAGTGTCGGAAATCGACAAAAGATCGTGTTTTATTTTGAACGCTAATTGAGGTGCCTTGATAAGTATGCGTCGGAGGCACAAACGCCGTACGCGGCGCTAAGTAAACAGAGCAGATAGTAGAGTAAACCTTTTGTGGGCGCCTTAGCAGCTGCCCGGCCTCCCTATTGTAGTGAATTAGACTGGCCGCAACCTTCCCGTAGCCCCCTCGCCAATCCAATGCACAAAAACAGATCGGGACGTTCTGCATGCGTGCGCAACACCGTGGGTCCGGCCTACCCCTTTTGATTTCCGCCATTGAAGGCAGAGCGCTGTGGGCATTTTTTCCCCCTGGCAGTGACAATGCTGCTTTGTAATGCATTGGAAGTGGAAAAAAAAGAAAGAATTAAGTTTATTTAAAAAATCCTATAAGGAAGGAAGTAAGTCAGATAAAAGTGAAAGGAAGTCATCTTTTAATAGCTACATTTTGTTTGCAAATTAGCATTTGGGAGAAAAAGTCTTAGCTAGTCAAGGAAAAAAATTTAATGTTTTGTATAGGAAAATATATGCATGAAAACTTTTTTTCCATGAAATTAAATTCCATGTATTATGGCTTTATAATATTTGCAGAAAATGAAGTAATAATCGGCATCTAAATATGTTTTAAATACTAAATTGGTTAAACAGAAAGCTAACACAGATCGCTGTTGTAATGAAGATGCCATTTCGCTGCAGCTACAATATTACAGAAATCATAATATAGCTATTATAGAAATTCTGATGGTGTTGGGATCTCAGGATTGGCTATTCCGTTCAGTATGAATTGGTTAACCTGCTGTTATCCACCAAGAAAAGTTTATTTTCCAGAAGACTAGATTAACAGTCGCTGTGTCAATGTCTTCACCTTCCATATGCATGTAATGTTACACTCTCCCAGCACGGGGTAGAGGGATGGGGGCGGGGGTGGGGGGGGGGCGGCTTTGGGGGCCATGCTGTTACCCAAATATTCACAAGTGAGGTGCTCCATCATTGACGGGGCCCAGGATGTGAAGCGACATTTCATTGAGCTTTGATATGTCTTGTATGTGTCTTATCATCCTAATTAAATCCTAATTTTCTGGAGACTCGTCTCAGTTCTGAATAAGATTCAGTCCAGATTCAATGCATGCATGTTGGGTGCTTCTGTTTGGTAGTTTATGAATGTCCACGCATATGGTATAGTCCCATACAGGCTTCAGAACAAACATAACTCTGTAAAGAGTCGTCCGTCTGGAAGACTTCTTAGACGCACATGGTGGGGTCTTCAAAGGCCTTGTGCTGCCATCATCCTGAAGATCACGATGCAGGTGTGACACACATCAGACACTGAGCTAGTCCTCGGCGACGGGGACTCAGCATTACCATACTTCTGTTCTACGTGTCCCAAGCATAAAAGTAAATCCCACACTACTGACAATTAAAGCAGTGGATGAAACAAGTCAGAAACACCCATCTGCTTCCATTTTGTGTGGTGACTTACACGGCGTGGTGTCAAGCCTGACAAATCAGTGCCCTTGCAGAGGCATAAAATTTAGCTCAATTTTATGAAGTGGAGATGTGTTTATGAACTGAATTATACAGAATAGGCTGAGGCACTGGCAGCATTTTGAATGAATGATAAAAAAAAACATTTTATTTGAAGGCAAATGCTACTTATGATAAAAGTTTAATCACATCGATCGCACACCATTGTGACGCTGTGGCGTGACATTTAGAGAGGAAGTTTCATTATCCATTGTCAATAATGAGACCTTTGTGATGTTACATTTACCGAACCAGGACAATTAAATATATAAAAACCAGCCAAATAATGTCTCAGTAACGAGAAATATAACAGAATCAACAGGCATCTTTTTTCCACATTTTTGGAGCAATATCTTAAATGTTATGCTGACTAAAAAAATTTAAGAGAGATTAATCTCACAAATAATGCTGTCCACTGAAGCGATCCTATAGAGTAAGTCCACAGTACCTAATAAGTGAAATTTGTAAACATCTTTCTGTGGTGATAGTCATAATTACAATTACGGAAATTGCCTAAATATTGATTCCTATGAATTAGCTGATCGCCGGTCCTATGCAATTGTATTTTGTTATTTTCGCTGTGCCAGTTTGGTGTAGTTACATTTGGAACGGGCTGGAGTTTAGGGCCGGTCTGGACCACAGGGCCGGTCTGTCACACGCCGAACCCCGTGTCCTCTCCCACCCGAGGAGCGGTCACCACGAGAGGCCGCACCGTGGCCTCCACTGCCCTCTCGCTGGACACGTGGAAGTAAACAATCCCTCGCCGTTCATCTAAGGCATCCGCTTCTATGTGGCGCAAACATGTGTTGCGCAAAAGCCACTTCAAAGGTCAGCCAGCTAGGCTTTGAACACTTCAAAGAGGGGAGTGGGACCTCAGCTTCGGTTTTATGGCAGGTGCATGCGGGGGTCCGCGGCCACCCCGGGGTGGTCAGAGATCGCAGCGGCCAGCCCAGGCCGTCCAAAATCTCTTTATGTGGCACAGGAGCATCAGGAGGCCGGGGTCTGAAAGGCTTTTAGGGGTGGTTTGACGTGGCAGACGTCACATCAAGAGTCTCAGGTTTCAGGGATGAAAAAACAGAGAAGAGGAGCAGACACAGATGGACCCTGCGGGACAGACCCTCTTGAAGGACCGTGTGCACCTAGAGCCACCCATGGTCACGAGGCCAAACCGGCAGATCGGTCTGCACGTCGCTGACCTTCACGTTCTTTTCTGTCGCCGATTTGACATGTCGGGGTCCCCAGGATGAAATGAAACGACGTCCCATTTGCACAAGGGCGAGTATCGCTACATCGGAATGCTTCATTCGACGTATCCCATCATGCTCTCCTTTTGGAACATGTGCACACACACAGTTGAGAGGAAGCTTGGTGTCCGAGGGAAGGGTCAAGCCAATTATCTGGCACCCCTGCAGTGTTTTGGGGTGGAGATTAAGGGCCCTTGCTCTAGGATGGAGAGGACATTGCAGCATATTTGATTGTAAACAAACTGACAAAAAGGCAGGTCTGTAGTCTTCCTTGTAGATCTTGGTACATATCACAGAAAAACCCAGTTAACAGAAAGAAGTGTATATTTGCACCTCAGAGTTGATGGTAATCCTAGTTCTTTGATTCCCTCTGTTCTGTAGCATTGGCTAATTCTTTTCAGCCTACTTGAGCTTTAGCTAATGTTAGTTAACGTTTTTATTTATTAAAAAAAAACAACAACTGATCTTCCCCTTCAAAGCCTTTGTGCAGGTGTTTAATTGGCCGTTTTTGGTTATTTACATAGAGACGCATCATTACGTTTATCTGTTGTATACTGTTTCACGCGCCGCATATGGACGCAAATGTCTTCCCTGTAAATAAAGTGTTGCTTTGTTGCATCCGCGCCACACTGGATGTTGGTATTTGCCTCAGCCCGGATTTGAACCCCCCCCCCGCAAAACAGCTGAACTGTAAATAAATGTTTGAGACGCACTCGCTTTGTTGAGCCATCGGCAGTAAAACACCACCCGTCCGCAATGATTTGAATTGCCTCACCTGTCTAAGTCGTCTCTGAACACCCTCAAAACATGTGCCGTCTCTTCCGTTCCAGCACTATGATGCAGGGGAAAGCTCATTTTACCACTAGACGATTAAAAGAACATTACCAAGTCCTTGGGATATCCCAAAGAGATGCATAAAATCGGTTGTTTTCCACTTGGTGATTAATTGAAGTTTTAAAACCACACTTTAGCATGATTTGTTCCACTGTCCCTAGTCATCTCCTATCATTAAAGAGAGTTTCTGAATATCGCTCTTGGAGTCCAATTAAGGATTTGCATCATGACTAGATTTTTCACTTTAATTACCATATATAATGTAGGGTTTGAATTATTTTCTTATTTATCAATCTAGGGAGGAAAAACAGAATTCATCTCGTGGAAATTGCTGCGCATATAATTTGGTAATGCAACAAGACCAGGCAATATCAACAACTGAAGTAATTAAAGCTTGCGTAAAATAAACAGTTACGAAATTATAGATGGGATATGACGCAATCTGGAAATGTAAACTAATATCTATCGTTACATTGCTGTTACCAAGACTGAAAGGAAATATGTTTTTAACTTGTTTTTAATATTGTAATCCATATCTACTGGACACATCCCATGATTGGCTGATGAACTGCGGCGATCTTGGTTGCGGTCTTGCTCGTTTTCCGCCTGCTGTTGAATCCGACATG
>JAODLC010000015.1:21414907-21427817 GCA_026781145.1 Hippopotamyrus pictus | reverse complement strand
GTGCTGCTTTATTTGTTTAATCGTCCAGTCTGTGAAGAGATTTTGTTTAGGGTGGCACATGCCCCTGAGGGTATCCCATTGGTGCGCCCCCCTCGCAATACCTATACACCCCCCAGTTTGGGAACCACTGTATTAGAGTACGTCTTGCGATTCACTTTCATGGTCACAGAAACATAGTCACTCATACTACTGGTCTTCAAATCCTCAAGTTGTTCCTTTAACAAGAGGTTATCATGTTGTAATTGTTCCACAACCTCGGCTTGATCTTTCACCTTGCTTTTTAAAGATATACATTTTGTACACTTTTTTTTCCTGAACTTCAGCAATTTTCCGTGTGTTTCCTGGAGTTTTTTTTAAGATCTCCCTTTGACTTTGCAAGTTCAACAGCCAATGAATTACTATTCAATTTCTTCTTCAGTTCCGCTATTTCTAAGTCTTTCTTATCTATAATGTTCATTTTCCTTTGAATTGACTGGTTTATTACACGTTTTGGTGTCTTAAGTTTGTCACGTAATGTTTTTATCCTGCGATTTAATCTGTTCTGCATTTCTTTTTTTAGAAGCGGAAACAAACTGTAAACGGCGTTTCATTTTTGCTTTCCGTGGAGTCATCTGGTCACTTCTGAGAGAAACAGTACTTGAAGGTCCTGGTTGTGGTGACAGTGGAAGAGGAGTTGACTTAATAACTGGGGAGTCACTTTCTTGAAGGACAAGAACCTCTTCAGAATCTTTGCATGGGGTTGGTCTGTCATTATCATCTTCCTTAACAATAGGTGAAGGTTCATCTACAAGAGGCGTTGAAGGTTCCTCTACAGGGGGTGAAGGTGATATTTCAGCAGTAATACTAATACCGAGGAAAATATTGTCACAAATATTCCTGAATTTTTCCATCTCTGTCTCATTTGTGAAATGTTTGTAATGCTCAATTGAATTTTTTACTAAAGTCACTATTTTTGAGGGTGCACAGCTCATGCCTGAGACAGACCTCAGAGTATCAATAGTCTTTTTCACAGATTTCTCATTCTCCAAGTAGAAATAAAGGATGTGACCATTTTTAATGTCACCACCTCCATAATCCTTGAAATGTTCAGGTACATACTGCCTGGCAATCCCTGGCTGCACCATAACATTGACCTTCCTCTTCTTCTTAGGAGGCATAGCTTTAACAAGTCTGAAATTATAAAAGGGCATTAAAGAAAATAATGAAATGAAATTGTAAATTAGGCCTAGAAGGGGTAGGTAAAAAGTGCTCTACTTACTAAAACACTGTCACGATTCGGCAAGAAGGAGAACGGAGATCCAGAAATGCAGGGATCGAAAGGGTTTATTAAGGGTCGTGAGGTAAGAGCTCCGAAGGAGAGTAGTCCCGCTGCGAGAGGGGAAACCGGCTCCTCTGCCCGGATGGCAAGGGCTAGGGCAGGGGGCACGAGTGCGATTCCCCTCTCATGGAGTCGGAGCGGTGGTGTGGAAGCGGCGCACTGTAATCAATGTCTGGGTACGTGTTCCGGGGTCGATGCCAGGGGGGTCCGTCTGACGAGTAGGCACTGGGACACGGAACACAAGGAAGAGGACGAAGGACGTGGCGGGACAGGTGAGTCAGGGATGGGAGCGGGTCTAAGGAGGGAAGGTAAGGAGGTAAGGTTAACACACAGGGTCGACAGGCAAGGCAGGGAGATGCGGGTAAACGAAAGACGGGCAGAATGCTCAGTAAGGCACAAGAACATTGGCTCAATACTTCACAAGGAGTTTCTGCGTTAGTTCCACCTTTAAACATGGTTAGTTGGCTGTAGATGTGGTGCACCTGTTGGACCCTGCCCCTGTGGGTGTGACAAATACTACTAAGTATTATATTTTTTATTTTATTACAGAAAGGATGAATAATTTATGAAAGAAACATTTTATGCACAAAGGTAACTAGCTGAATAAATTATGTGGTCTTCAAAAAAATGAATCAATTTGTTTTATAAGCTGTTTTAGTGAAAAAAGCCCTGCAGGAATGCACAAAATATCAGTGAAAGATCTCTCATAACAAACACACTTGGTCATCTACAATGTAAACAAACGCGCTTGATGAATCAGGTTGCAGTATAGCAGTCACATGACTTCATGAATAAAATCTGGGGCACCTCATTACCGTGACCTGCATCGTGCCTGGATAGAGCTCGGTTGGGAATGCTTTCATTCGCAAGCAAAACCATTGACTTCGACACTAAGAATTGTCACGAAATTTCGCACAGACATGGTTGAATAAATGATATATCAAATCTATAGGATTTTATTAAAAATCTACTTACCTCTAGTGAGTTTGAAGCGATGCCTTTGTGAAGTAATTTATCGGTAATTTTGCAACGGGAAAGCAAAACACTTCTGACCGGTCAAAAACAAAAATTCGAAAACGAGGTTGTGACGAAAAATGTGAACTACGTCATCAATAAGAGTGTGCGGCTATGCTCTTCCCCGCATCCACCAAACTCGTGATGACGTAAACACACCTGCGCGGAAGAGCGGCGCAGCGGGAATCGGGAGATTGTAACATACCTAATGCAAGGATGAGAATTTAAAGATGTGATGTGTCAAGTTAAAGTAATAATGAAAACAATTGCAGCAAAAAGAAAAATAGCGATCTTGCAGGTAAGGCTTATTACCCTCCTAATAACACTAGACCCCGCGACCCAGTAGGATATGCAGGTTGGAAAATTCCCATGCCAATGAACAAGCAAGAACTACTTCGGTATATGCAGCCCTTTGTTTGCGCTATTGTGTTGTTAGCTGCTGTCATTAACACTAATAACACTCAAAAAATCCGTAATGTTCATAACAGAGTGGCTGTTCTGTCTTGAAACCGTAAAGCTGGAAATTTTTAAAAGTAGTATGCATTTTATAAAATGTTGAATAAATAGAAGTCGTTTATTGGTGATTTCATGTTGATCGAAGTTTCCGCTTTTTAACAACTGTATACGGTTATTTTCTATACAAATCAATTCAGGTGAAACAAAAAATGTACGTGTTCATGGTTGCAAACTCTTTCAGACTCTCACGCAAGAAATCTTACGGCAAATCTATATTCCATTCTGAACTTAAAATTAGCTGCATCAAAAACGTTACGGCAGTTTGCAAACCCTACAGACTATTTACAAGGTAATAAAACTTACATACATGTAAATGTGTGTGCAGAACAGAGAACAGAAAATCTCACTCCATGCAGCTGACCAAAGTTGTCAACCCTGCATTTTATTTTAAATGAGAAGTAAAATGCAGTTTTAGACTGAAGTAGCTTATCATTAATTTGCTTTGTTACTAGGATAAATACAAAACGAATGATTAGACATTATATGCGTCTCTTTTTGTATGTTTTCTAAATAAGACCGCTTGCCCATACCCAACTTTAATAGCGATTAAAGCAGTCTATTCTTTTAGTCTTTATGTTAAAGCAAGACTTTTATTTTATTACTGTTGTGGGATTAATCTTTCGAAACACATAATTTTAATAAGCACAAAAACATATCACATAAACACGACTGGATTGTGGGTTTTATGGCTTTTTTGGAGGTCACCGACTCCAAACTGTGACATAAAGGACCCCAGGGTTTTTCACCAAGGACTCCAGACTGTGAGAATTACTGTCTCGTTGTTTTAATGGGTTAGCGGTATACTAATGCTATTGCCTATTAACAAAAACCAAAGGTATGATACGCTGAAGTATATTGCAGCTGGTGTTTAAAAGGAGCTCGCCGGTTCTATTGATGATAGGACCTTTCTGAAACAATCTCGGACCATGAAATAGGAAGGCAATTCACTTACAGCTCAGTAACGGAATCAGTATTTTTCCACACCACGAATGTAACATTTTCCTTGGGTTTCACATGTTTGCTGTTTGTGGGCCTGTACACCTCCTTGGGCCATTTCTGATTGGTGAGCATGACTGGCACGCAAGAAGCACGGCACTTGTGATTAGTGAGAATGACTGTCACACAGGGAGCACGGCATGAATTTGTAAAAGCAGTTTTAAACCCTGGGTCTGACGTGCTGTATAATGTATATCCTAAATCGCGATTTTTGCCACTTGCTAATCGCGTTGTTTCAAATCGCGATTTCGAAATGTTTTCACGTGATCAACAATGATGTTTGGCCAGAGACAGCAGGGGAGTTGGTTGATTATGGAATAGAGGAGGTCACTTCCTGTTGGACCATTTCCAAGATGTACTGGAAAGGTAATTCATTGTTAATATTCAAAATACAGACTTCTGATTGTTTGTGTTAAAAGCTTTAACATTAATAAACCAACCAGTTACAGTTGGATTGTATTTCATTAAGGAACGGCTGTGACTTTGCCCTTGCCATGGAGGAGTTCCAGACCTTGAAAACCCTGGTGTTCATGTCTTTTAAAGACAAGAGTTATCACGGGTTATGGGAAGTCCTTCTGACCAAGGAACCCTATTCCTCAGATTTACAGGTAGGCTAAGTAAATTAATGTCACAGTAGTTAGATTATCAATGAATTTTAGGCTAAATACTTCTACCCTGACAATGATTTAAATTATTTTTATTTCAGAACATCCTTCATCTAGTAAAGATCATGTTAGTCCTTCCTGTGTCCTCAGTGCAGTGTGAGAGGGGGTTCTCTATCCAAAAGTGCATAAAGTCAGACATTAGATCTTCATTACACCCCAACACGGTAGAAGATCTAATTTGAATAAGCGTTGAGGGACCTAATTTGGAAGCCTTTGGTGCCTCAGCCTCAGTCAAAAGATGGATGTCAGAGGGACAGCGAGCCAGAAGACCGAATTTCAAATCCTGGCCACAGGATATGTAAAGCTTCAGTGATTTGTTGTAGCTGGTTGTTGTTAGTGTTGATTGGTGTTTTCAAATTAAAGAAATCTGTTAATATACAATTTGTAGTTGTGGTGCTCCTAAATTTTTGCTGGAGCTCCTAACTTTTTGAAGTTGGGAGCACCAGTGCTACCAAGTAAAAAAGTTAATTTCGAGCCCTGAATGAACTCTAGACCATTTATCTGCTCCTTGTAAAAAAGATAATGAGGGAATAACACACAGCTGGCCATGGAACATGGAATTTGTGCCATTACTTTAGGTCCCTTATAAAAGTGGGAGGCACATATAGAAACTTGTAATTCCTACACCGTTCACCTGATTTGTATGTAAATACCCTCAAATTAAAGTTGAAAGTCTGCAGTTAAAGCACATCTTTTTAGTTTCATTTCAAATCCATTGTGGTGGTGTATAGAGCCAAAAAGAATTGTGTCGATGTCCCAATATTTATGGACCCGACTGTAGATTATTAGGGGAGTGTTTTGGTGGAAAATGTTTAACATATATGCCTCATCGCACACAGGATTACTCTGGAATACTTTAGAGCACAACGTTGCAACTTGGACAACTGGATTGATTCCAAAGATATGCGATTCATGTCTGTGTCTTATACTGTACCTATCCAAAGTTACGAGCCTGAGATAAATGGGTACAAAAATAAACACATTTTCTGTTTGTTGGGTTCTAAGGGTTAATGGGGTCAGTATTTTTGTTTCCCTGATTGTTCCTTATGCCTGCATACTCCCCCTGCTTTAGCGGAGGTATGTCAACACAGGGAGGCTAACCAATAGCTTAAGACATCACTGGTAAAGCTTTGCAATTTACATTTGGTCCATATATTTTAAGGTTTTTTAGCATTAGACATATGTATATTGCACTACATGTTCATCGAAATTACTAAATATGCTCTACTAATTGAATTTATTTAAAACCCATGAAGACTGTGTCATAACACACAGGACAGAATACACCCATACGACCTGTTTCTAGTCTGGATGGAGCGCAGATCTAGGTGACATGGGAGTTGATAAGAGAATAGAACAGGGTTTAAAGAAAGATAGACAACTCATGGATTTCAAGGAAATGAAACGCTGTCTTATTATATTTCAAATTTTTTAACTCAATCCAAAAGATTCAGCTCAGCACTGTTGAAAAAGTATCACAGATTACTTCAATATTGGTTTAAATACTAGAACTCGTGGCCATAAGTGGAAATTAGCGGGAGAACATTTTAAACTGAATTTGAGAAAGCACTTCTTTACAAAGCATGTAGTAAGAGTATGGAATAGTCTTCCTGTTAGTGTAGCTCAAGCTAAAACCCTGGGGTCCTTTAAATTAGAGCTAGATAAGATTTTAACAACTCTGAGCTATTAGATAAGTTCTTCCCAAATGAGCTTGATGGGCCGAATGGCCTCCTCTCCTTTGTAAATTTCTTATTCTTCTTATTAACTTTACTTTCTCATGGCTGACACATTGGTGTACATTTAAACACCAAGCACTGTCACACTGTTCCTGTCTAAATGCTGCCCTGCTACTGTTCCGCTCTATGAAAATCAGGTGCTGACAATGATAATAGATCAACAGAGTACAGCTGCTGGAGAGTGGCTAGGTAATGAAATAAATACAGTAGTCTCATGCATCATCATAATCCTCTCCAGAGGCTAGCAGAGGAGGGGAGAAGTGATGGGGACTTTACTAGACAAATTCACTCCAAAAACTCAGACAAATGGTCTGTTTCTGGAAAAAAAACGGTTGTTCTGGTGGATGCAGGTTGTCATGGGCCCACCCAGATGGAACTCAGGCGAGCATTACAGAACAATAAAATGATTGTGTTTCACAGTATGTGTGTGCATGGTTAGATCAGTTGGAGGAAATGTGCTATTAAGAGGCAGAGTTTTAAATTTGTAGAAAAGGCTGTTAAGTGAGCGGTTTGTTTAATTATGCAGTATTTGAGTAGGCATTATTTCGGCCGTTGGAGGCGTCACACAGGACCCCACGTTGGTTTTTTTTCCTCTTCTTCGCTTTCCTTTAGGCTGGATGCAGAGTTAAACGCTGTATTTCTACAAAGTTTGTTGGGTTTATGGTGTAGTTGTGCGTGCATGCTGATAAACCACAATGCTGATAATCCCCCAATGAGTATCCAGACTGCTTTATGGGTGGTGTGTTAATGCGCTACTATCTAACTATAGAATAACCTGTCAGAGGTAGGCAAACAAACCCAGTGTTCTGATTGGACACCCTGTAAAGGTTACCACTGGGAGAGAATCGGCGTTCCCTTTTTTTTTTTTTTTTAGACGACACTCTTTTACATGGTTCTTCGAGCCGGATAGGGTAAGTTTTACAGCAGTAATGGTGGATTACAGAGAAAAGGATCTTGTCCTGAGTCAGGGAAGGTCTCGTAGAGCAATTCGTCCCCCACGCTACCTAGACTAATATGAGACAGGCCATCATTACAGACAAGGAAGATTACCTGCAACATATCACCACCCTGATGCAAGAGAATACATGACAGATAGTTTCCCAGCACATGTTCAGCAGAGGAATGAACACTCATCACCTGGTAGTGTCCCAGAATGGGTGAAGACACTCAGGGAAGAGAACGATCAGCTGAGGAGAGATATTCATGAACTAATTGAGTGGTGTGCATAACAGACTTCTCCAACTCGTATCCAGTCAGCTCCTCCTCTTAGGCAGAGCCAAGATGAGGAGGAAAGGGCCTCAACCTCATCCAGTATCGGCACCCCAATCTCCCAGTATGAAGTCATGACGTCAGGCAATCAGCGGGATCCATGTCACGCAGGCCAACAGTCAAATCCAGTGCCTTGGGAGCATCAAGAGCCGTCAGTATGTGAGGGAGAAGAGGTAAATGAGATTGTGGAGCGGGTTAGGGATATTGCATTGCCACATAAGCAGTACCATCAGTCATCTGGTTATGAACCACACCAGTTCCGATTATCATCTCGCCATGTGACTCCTGAACGCCATCATGGTAACTCATCTAGACGATACCGCGATAAATCTCTCAATCAGTATTACAAATTGGGAGCCCCACACGGCCATTGCAGCATAGGTGATCATGAACAGGACCACAGTTCTAGAAAGCTGGAACCTACACACTTACCTCATTATCACTCATATCCGTCACAGGGGAGAGAGTTGTTGTATCGTGGACCTAATTCCAGACTTCACAAATGAAGATCCCCGTGAATTCCTGAGGTTAAATGTAGCTCTTGAGAACCTGTTGCCTTTAGATGCAACAGAATGCTTTAAATTCCAAATCCTGCTAGATCACCTGAAAGTGGAGGAAGCCCTGCTCATTGTAGATTCGTACAGCCACAGCAGATACCCTTACAGCGACACTATGGCCGCTCTGACAGAGCTTTACGGCCGGCCACACCAGTTAGCTCTTCAATGTATCTCCAAGGTAATGGATGAGCCCGCTATAAAGACTGGTGATACCAAGGCATTCCGTCTTTTCGCCCTAAAGGTGCGTGCTCTAGTTGGAATGTTGGAGCAGCTTGGAAGTGAGGGGCATACGGAGCTGAAATGCGGATCACACGTCTCTCGTCTTCTTGTTAAATTGCCACATGACCTGAGAGTTAGTTTCCGTAGGTTCATGACCCCCTATAGGGACGTGATCCCCACGCTTGTGGATTTGGCAGATTGGTTAGAGGAGGCGGTGAGGATTCAAGTAGACTGCACGCAGCTTGAAAGCCACCCCAACAGGAAAGCCCAGCGTCTTGGCAAGAGCTAATGCAAACACTGTTCTCCATGGGAGTGAGCAACAAATTGGAGATAAGAAGGCCATCCATAGGCATCAAGGAACCCAAATGGAGGATAAAATGCTTAATGCCTCACCAGAGGACAAACAGCCGGAGAAAATAAAGAAATTCTGCCCGTTTTGTGATACTACCCAGCATTATCTGAACCAGTGTTCAAATTTCCAGATCCTTACAAAGGAGCAAGTGGATCAGTGGATAAGAAGAAATCATAGATGCTGGAGGTGTGGCAGAGGTCACTTGTCAGTGCAGTGCACACTGAGAGCCAAGTGTAAGAGATGTGATAAGCGCCATCTGGAGATTCTTCATGATGTCAATGAGGCTAACTATCAAAAGGGTACTGCAGTAACCACAGAGCCCCCTGGACAGATTATATCAGGAAGATCCTCTGCTGAGACGCTTTATGTTGACAGACCTACAGGTAGCAGGCAGGTGTTACTTAAGGTGATTAGTTGGAGTGATTCTTAGGAATGGGGAGAGCTCACTGGATACGTATGCCCTTCTTGATGATGGGTCAGTACGTACGATTTTATTGCACAAAGCTGCCCAGCAACTAGGACTCAAAGGCATCCCAGAGGAATTGAATCTCCGCACGGTAAGACAAGATGTACACACTGTCCATGGTGCTACAATGTCATTTTCGTTAGCCTCAGTCACCCAGCCAGGTAAATCCTTTAGTATTACCCGAACCTTCACAGCTGAAGAACTTGGTCTTGGCCCACACTCATACACCATATCTCTTTTGAAAGGAAAATACAGACATTTACGGAATATCCCTCTGGAGTCCCTCGTGCATGCACAGCCTCTCCTACTCATTGGATCTGACCATCCACACCTGCTAACACCCATAAAGCCAGTACATCTGGGACTACTTGGAGGACCAGCTGCCATAAAAACACAGCTGGGGAGGGCACTGCAGGGTCCTTCCTTGCTTTTGCAGCACAGCTTTGCACTGCAGCAGTGCTTCCTTACATCAGTCATGCACTTGGAGGCTGAGATATTCAGCCATGTGGAGAAGCTTTGGTAGCTGGACATTCTGCCCTACAGAAGTGAAAAGTCAGTGACTCAGTCCAAGCAAGATGTATTATGACCTATTAGAATGTTGGAGGACAAAACTGTACGGGTCAATGTTGAAGGAATCCAGAGGTATGCCACTCCGCTATTATGGAAAACCAGCCTACCCCCCTTGGAGGCCCCAAAGGAAGCAGTGTTGGGGCATCTGCACGGAACCGAAAGGCGGCTTGCTCACGATCCTGAGAAAGCAACAGCCTACCAAAGAGAGATCAGTAAGTTATTGGAGGCTGGTTATGTGAGAAAAGTACCTCCGGATGAGGTGGCAGTTAGCCCAGGATGGTACATTCCGCATCACCTTGTAGAACACAATGGAAAGAACAGAATTGTTTTTAATTGTTCTTTCTCTTACAAAGGCATTAGCCTAAATGAGCATTTCTTGCCTGGACCTGTTCTGGGTGCAACCCTCTTGGGTGTTCTCCTCCGTTTTCGAGAACATCACTTTGCTGTGAGTAGTGACATAAAGGGGATGTTCCATCAGGTGAGGCTTCTGCAGGAGGATCAAGCAGTGCTTAGATTCCTATGGAGAGACATGCGGAGGAACGACCCACCTGATGTTTACCAGTGGCAAGTCCTCCCATTTGGAACTACTTCTAACCCCTGCTGTGCCACATTTGCCCTTCAGAAACATGTGATGGACCACACTGTACCTGGGGAGGATGTCCGTACATCAGTCAAGAAGTGCTTCTATGTAGACAATTGTCTACAGAGTCTATCCTCTGCTGAAGAAGTGATGCAGCTGGTATAGAAGCTTTGCCAGCTTTTAGCAGAAGGGGGTTTTGACCTAACACAGCGGGCCAGTAACTACCCAGACATCATCTGCCATTTACCTCAGGAGTCGAGATCAGAGAGTAGTGAGCTCTGGTTCATACAGGACAGTGCAGATCCTGAGGAACGGGCACTTGGACTCCTATGGAATTTTCAATCTGATACTCTAAACTACAAACATGATCTGCTGACTTCAGTTCAACCTACCATGCGTAGCATATATCAAATCTTGACCAAGCAGTACGATCCGCTTGGTTTTCTTGTACCTTATACCACTAGAACCAAGATCATTCTTCAGCAGTTATGGAGTAAAAAACGTGACTGGGATGACCCAGATTTGCCTGGAGACCTGCTGCAGGCATGGAAAGTATGGGAAGAGGAGCTGGCACACCTTCCTAGGGTTATACTACCTAGATGTTACATCAGTAAGGAGTTAGATCACTAACTGTAGCCGTAGTGTTCACATCTTTACTGATGCCTCAGAAAGGGCATATGGATCAGTAGTCTATCTTCATACAGAGGATATCACTGGAACTGTCCAGGTGGCATTTCTCACAGCTAGATCTAGGGTGGCCCCGAAACGCCAACAGTCAATCCCTAGATTAGAACGCTGTGCTGCACTTTCTGGAGCTCAACTGGCATCTCTTCTAGGCCGAGAACTCACTCTTGTTATCTCTTCCTTTGTCTACTGGACAGATTCTATGACAGTGCTTACATGGCTGCAGTCTGAATCCTGCAGATAAAAAGTCTTCATAAGCACTCGAATCGCAGAAATACAGGAATTGACAGATGCATAGGCCTGGCGATACGTTGACTCCAGCAAGAATCCCGCCGATAACATTACACGCGGTATGACTTTAGCACAGCTGGCTGCTTAAGACTTAAGACATACACTAAGTGCCTTTTTCTGTTACCTAAATTGGTAACCATCACTTTCGGCCAGGAGCAGATATCATCAGGTGGTGTTCAACTTTCATTGAGTGTTTCGGCCCTCAACCACTACACTCTCCTGTTGGCAGGCTGGCTGTGATAGGCAGTGATCTGGCCAATCTGCTCCTGGTCTCCAGCTGTCCTCTTCCTTTTTACTCCACAACCAACAGGAGGCTCGCTCAGCCTCCTCCCCCGTTCTGCGTGCAGCTTGTTTTTTGCTGCTCCTGCAGCAAAAGTTAACCATTGGAGTCAAGGCCTAGCTTTCCTAAGAGAACCGGAAAGAGCCTGGCCACAGCGACTGAGGACGGCTCCACCTGAAATTAAAGAAGAGCTGCAGAAGGCTACATTGTGTGGAGTTGTAACTTCTGAGGTACAAGTACCCTACGTGGATGTGAATCAGTTTCACACTTTCCAGGATCTAATCGAAGCAGCAGCTCAAGCACTGCATGGGGCGGCCCAACAATCCTGTCAGCAGATGATTACAGGACAGATGAACTGAATGTTCTGAAGCAAGCCCAGAGGGAGAGCTTTCCCAGCGATCTTGCCCTCCTTCTGATGGGGAAACCAGTTCTGGTGAGTAGTCGGTTAGCAACACTTTCTCCAGAGCTTGATAATGACACCGGTTGGGAGGCAACTTCGGAGATGTCATCAATTGACTACTGCTGCCACGCATCCAATTGTACTAGATCCTGCGCATCAGATCACTAAGCTGCTGATTCAACACTATGATGTCAGGCTTCATCACCCAGGGCTGGAGCGGTTGTTTGCTGAGATCAGGAGGAGGTGTTATTGGGTCATCAAAGGAAGAGAGGCCATTCGTAAGGTACAGCGCCTCTGTCCTGGAGTGTCGGAGATGGCGTGGAAATCCAGACATTCCAAAGATGGCCGACTTACCTGAGTCTAGTCTCCGACTCTTCCGGCTAGCCTTTTACTCCACAGGCATGGACTGTTTTGGGCCTTTTACTGTAAAAATAGGACGGTGACACAAGAAGAGGTGGGGTATCTTAAGTGTCTTACTAACCGGGCCGTCTATATTGATCTCTTGTCAAGCATGGAAACCAATTCCTTTTTGATGGCACTTCATCAGCTCAATTCCAGAAGAGGGCGAGCACATGAGGTTCTATGTGACCAGGGAACTAATTTTAAAGGAGCCAACACTGAACTTCTGCAATCTTTTGCCACCCTTCAACCTGCCATCCAGGATCAGCTAGCAGCGCAACAAATTGACGTCCTTTTTAATCTGCCCAGTGCACCTCACTTTGGAGGATCATGGGAACGGGAGATTCAATCCATAAAATCAGCTATGCATACTGTTCTTGGAGCACAGACAGTTACCGAAGAGGTGCTACAAACTGTCTTAGTGGAGATTGAAGGAATATTGAACTCCAAACCATTGGGTTATGCATCATCTGATACAGTGGTGTAGTGGGTATACTGTGCTTAGAAAGAAAAAAAAAAAAAAAAAAAAAAAAAAAAAGTACACGGGTTCATGCAATGCAGTCAAGAATTTTATTTTTTTCATATTTAACTTTTCAAA
>JAODLC010000015.1:21401228-21414807 GCA_026781145.1 Hippopotamyrus pictus | reverse complement strand
AAAACCCTGGGTTCCTTTAAATCAGAGCTAGATAAGATTTTAACAACTCTGAGCTATTAGTTAAGTTCTCCCTAAACTAGCTTTATGGGCCAAATGGCCTTCTCTCGTTTGTAAATTTCTTATGTTCTTATGTCTATTGTACCTTGTTAATAGCCTTCTCAGTATCCAGGGATATGACAACTTCAGGTGAATTGGAACTGGGGGAAAATATTAAGTTGTGTTATGGAAAGACTGCCTTCCCAATATCAAACCTGACTCTGTGGAGATTAAAGCAGGCAGCAGGCAGAAGAGACAAGACTTTAGACAAGACAAGAATTTTCAAGTCTACATTTAGGAGGGAAATTGACCTGTAGCTGGAGCAGAGGAAGGAATTTTTGTTTTTCTTAAGTAGTAGTGAAATTGATGTACCTGGTGACCTATAGAAAAAGCATCATTGCACATCCCCTCTAAGACCACGGCCAATAGAGGGGGAAACAGCTTGTAAAACTCCACTGTGAAACTATCAGGACCAAAAGATTTGCCACTTTGTAAGGACCTGATTGCTTCCTGGCATCCTGCACTTCTAAACATGATGTGGGTGCACCCGATTTTGTTGTCAGCTTTGGAGTAAAAAAACCGACTGAGGGGGTTGGGGCCTGCCCAGACGTGTAATAAATAACATAATAAGTTGCACACCCCTTTTTTTCCGTATAATGTGCAATGGGACAATACATGAATGGCACTAATTTAACACCATAATGATCAGACACCATAGCTTGCAGGAGATGAAGCTTTGTCTCTAGAGATGTAAGAGCAGTCTTGAATTCAGCTGATGGTGTGGTCCGGTGATTCACCAAGGGACTTAGGTGGTGGGCGCTTCATCTTTGGCACAAACAGCATCTTTTTTAAGCTTGTTTAGCCAGCTTAGTCACACGGTGTAGCAGGCAGTACCTTATAAGTCTTAACGTACAAATGGAGTGACAAGCAGTGTATTTTTAGGGGTTTAAAATAATATGAAAAAAATGTAGAGGAAGCGTGAAGCTAAGAGCTGATTTATTCTCAACCTACACTATGCGTCTGAGTACGCATCGTAGAGCTGGGATATAATTCATGTGAGGCGACGCATACGCAATGCAGCACATACACAACACAAGCAGTGTACTAGCTATACTTGCACACGTAGTTTATGCCTATCTTGAAGATTAAAGGTCATGTCCACAAGGGGGCAGTGTGAGAAAACCATCTTGGTTAGCTCCTTCATTTCCGGTCTCACTTGTTTGTATGAGGTTGTGGCATGAAATGTTTTGCTACCTCCACAGCAAGTTACTAATTTTGTAATACTGCTGGAGCATCCTCTATGTTCTAACTACTGCTCCACAATGTTTTGGTAGTTCACTCTGCCACATATCATTTTACTACTCCAAGTTGAATGTTGTTAGATATCTCATAGTAGTTAGTATTTTGTAATTAGGCTGCACAATATTGGAAAAAAAGTGGCATGGCTTGGTAGCTCTGTGATTAGCACTGTAAGGTAAGACCTTCAGGGTTTCCACCAAGAACAGATGTATGGCTTAATTGCTCTGTGGTTAGCACTGTAAGCTGAATTGGTGTCTCAAAAATACTAGTCCGTCAATCTGTGTCTTGCAACACTGTAGTGGAGAAGTGGTTATGGAATAGCAAAGAAATACTACCATCTAGTGGTACACTATTATCACTACATCAATTGGAGTGTGCTTGGACATTGACATTAAACCACTTAAAATTAAAAATCTGATATACTTTTCTATGATTTTTTTTATCTAGAATTTTTAAAAGTATTATGTAATTCTGTAAGGATTGTGTTTAAGTTGTCGTTTACTGTGAAAGGTGAGTAAATGTCTTTTTGGTCCTGAATTACTAAGACTTTTAAGCTTTCATGCTTCTCTGATCAGCCATATTATGAAAATCACTGAGAAGTGAAGTGAATAACATTGATTATATCGTTACAATGGCACCTATCAAGGGTGCCATTATATATTAGGCAAGTGAACAATCAGTTCTTAAAGTTGATGTGTTTGGAGCATGAAAAATGAGCAAGACTGGGTCAGGGAATCTTCAATATGGCAGGTCCTGCAGGATGTTCCCGGTATGCAGTGCCTTGTACCTACCATAAATGGTCCAAGGATAGTCACTTGGTGAACCGACGACAAGGTCATGGGTGCCCAAGGTTCATTGATGCTCATGGAGAGCGAAGGCTAGCCCATCTGCTTTGTTACCACAGGAGAGCTACTGGAGCACAAATTGCTGAAAAGGTTAATGCTGACTATGATAGAGAAGTGTCAGAACACACAGTACGTTGTAGCTTGCTGCGCATAGGGCTCTTTAGCCATAGATCTGTCAAGGTGCCCATGCTGACCCCTGTCCACTACTTAAAGCGCCTATAATGGGCATGTGAGCTTCAGAACTGAACCATGGAGCATTGGAAGAACGTAGTCTGTTCTGATGAGTCGCGGTTTATGCTACATCATGTGGATAGCCTGGTGTGTGTGTCTTTACCTGGGGAAAAGATGGCACCACCATGCACTAGGGCAGAGGTCAGCAACCCGCGGATCGCGAGTCAGATGCGGCTCTTTGTCGTTCTGAGAAGAGCCGCAGCCACGTGGTCAGACGCATTCACATTTTCATGTTTTAACATATTATGATAATATACTTTCGCAAAGATAAATTATTTATGGATTCATACTATTATTTTTCATTTAGATATTTCCTTAGTTATATGTGAATGAGGCGATCCACCACACACTTCTGTGATGTCTTTATTGCCCCATTTACATCTTTCTCAAAGTCATTCTCCATGACAAGATTACGTCTCCAGTCAATTAGTATGCTTTCCAGAGTTTTCTTCAGTATTTGAGATTGGATGTACGCTTCAGCATTTATTGGGATTCCTAACTCTTTCATATAGTTTTTGTAGTTAATCATCACCACGGCTTCCCAGGTCTTCATAAGAATTATTACATTTTCTTCGATTTACACATTATATCCAGCTGGGAGCGATGAGTACATTTTGGTCTGCTTGGTCAGCAGTTACAGCAGTGAAGTGAAGAGTGGAGGGCGAACAACTGCAGAGCGACACGAACTTTACTCATGAGAAAAAAGGGGTGAGAGTGAAGAGTATCGTTATGGAACTGAACAATGTTGTAATATTAGTCACCTTTGAGCTGTTACGCGTCCAAGTGATTTAAACCAGAGATACTTCCCCCCAAAAAGTTTTTTTATTTTTTGAAAGTCCTTTAAATTTTGTTTTTGTGTTAAATGCATATATACCTATATCACATTAAAATCATATTTCAAACCCCCTTTTCTAACCATTGCGGCTCTTTGTAAATCTTTGGTCAGGCATTTAGGATAAAATGACTCTTTGCTTTAAAAAGGTTGCCGACCGCTGCACTAGGGGAAGAATGCTCTAGAGTCTAGACAATGTTCTTTTGAAAAACTTTTGCTCCTGTTATGATGTCACTAAGCGATAGGAGTTTTTCAGCTCCGTTATAATCTTATGGGACCACCATCATATATTCTGCTCTTCATTGACTGAAACGTTATTATGTGGTGTATGACAATATACCACATACTTATTATACTAGTGTGCTGCAGCAAGTTATGCTAGAATAGCATATTTACAGTTGCACGATATTTTTTTGGAACAGCTCATAAAATATCCATTCTCATAGACGCATTAAAAAAAATCAGGGGAAAGCAAATTTCTAAAAAAAAAAAAAAAAAAATTCTAATTGTAGTTAATGGAATACATTTGACTGCTGAAGTCTGTCATAGACTAATATCTGTGGATTGGAATTGGTCTCCATTGATACCAGTGTTCCTTTTGTTTGACCCTGCAGGTTACGTATTGCCTTCAAGTGGATGGTCCGTGCATTTTCAGGCTACCTTGCCACTGACCAGCTCCTCCTGCTCTGGGACCGGATACTGGGGTATGATTCATTGGAGATAGTTGCTGGTACGTTAAACATATTTGGTCCAAGATAGAAGTATTGTTCTGCATACTTAGAACAGGGAACACAAGTCATAATGACTTAAATGAATCACAACTAGAGGTAGTGTCTGTTACTTGCTGTCCCATCCACTGGCCAGATCTGACTGACATAATATGACACCAAGGGATTGGTCAGGAGAACTAATTAGTTACTCACGTTCTTTGTACTGTACTGCACGTCTTTAAATAGTGTAAATTAATATGTGTATTTGTGTATTAATGTTAATAGTAAATGTCATAACTGTGTAATGTTTGCCATGGGACGCACGTGTTTCTTTAGCATGTAAATTGTTGGTTTCCTTGTCTGTACCACTGCAAGTATTAAACCAATAGTGGTCGTTGATAAAGAGAGCAACTTCTATTTTAAATATTAAAATGACTTTGTATGCGCGTCTGCTACATCAAAAACATTCTGCGTCCTCTAAGGTTGTGTGGTGACAGAATGGTCAGGTGGTGATATGTGACAGATTGTTCTCACCGGTGTGTTCGACTTCATTTGTGCACTTTGCAGCATATGCCCACCTTCAGAAACGGTGTTCCAATAATATCTGTGTCAAAGAAATGCAGAGTGTTGAAAGCTGCTGCTTTTTGGGTGGGTGCCCTCAGGCTGTGGTGCATCATGGGTGTTTTCTCCACTCTCCTCTTCAGTGCTAGCTGCGGCAGTGTTTGCCTTCCGGGCTGAGAACCTGATGGAGGTGACGTCATTGGCTGCGGCTGAGGTGAGTGTGAGTTCCTCCCCTGTCCCAGTCAGACCCCCAAAATAGCCCCTGAATTCCAATCATTACTGGTAACTTAGTCTTCTGCATGCATGTCTTCAAAATGCTGGCTGCTCATTTAAATCCAACCCCATGTCCTTTACAGTTAAAATGTTAACGGTGTAGATCTTGTGTTGTGCATGCTTCTGTCTTTATTTGTAATAAAACATAAATTATTGATATCTTCAATTACAATATCAATTAATCAAGAGGAAGAGAAAACTGATCATAAAGTGTTTGCCAAACATTTTGTACCTGATGGATGGGGAAGTTGTCCACGTTAATCTCTTCTACTGCCTAACTAGACTAACTAGACTAGTTTTAGAAGGCTGGTGAATTTCAGTTATAATGGCTGCATGGTTGAGAGATGTAGTAGATGTTAAAATAAGCCCTTTAACTAATCCATGGTGACGCATGGACCTTATATTGTACCAGTTTTAAGATGCTGTGAGACATTTATTTGCTAGGTCATGAAGCACCTGGTTCACTAGAGAAGGTATCATACTGTGGCTTTTATTTTTAGCCTGAGGCCAAGGGGGGAAATATTACACTCTTTCTGTAAACATGATAGGTCACTAAATTTAATCTGAAATCCCAAAAGGCCAGTGCAAGGAGGGTTGAATTTGCCACATGGCTGTTGGGAGGGGCAGTATGATCAAATTTATATTTTTTTAATTCAATGTTTTATTTTTTATGACTTATCTCCCCTGTCCATTTTTGTAATGATGACTGTAACGGTGGAAACTGTGTTGTGGAACTGTCGGCCATCTTAATGATTTGACTAGTGACTCTCTGACTTAAACACAGGCAGTCCTTGCCGACCTTTCAACTTTGAAGGTCATGCCCCTACTCCAGATCTTCCTGTTTGCCACAGTCATTTGAGGATCACAGAAAGCTTGTGACTGCCAACCAACCAGTGCAGGTGATTGGCTCCAGTGCTATCATCGAGTATGAAATATAATTTACTTTGTCCTTCTCTTTATGTATAATATTTATATTCATATTATAATAAAGCATATGTACGTGGTATTTTGTACAAAAGATGTATATGTATATTCTTGTATGGTACATAAGTATATTATTGTGATTTATACATGAAATAGTAAAACAGGACACAGTAAATATTGCCAGGAAGTGTGGCACCAGAGTGGAAACTGCAGCAGAATGGCCATGTGGCTGTGCGGCTGGACTCTTACTCAAGGGTGTTGGAGGGACATAGATTTAGCCCAGCATTTTATCGGGGCCCCTGAATATGAACAATTACTACATAATTGGTAAATTATACCGTGGGTGATCTATATTTCTTCAGATCGATTGTGGCAACCCTAGCAGGGGACACAAGATGTTAAGCTGCGCCCTTGCTCATACATGTCAAATTCTGAGAGGTTTGCCACTACTACCATGCATTTGTGTGAGGCCCCTGAAACCAAAGGCCAAAAACAATCACTACAGTGGGAGGTGAGTGAGGCAGCAAAGTCACTCCTGCCCATTTTTCGGACCTGCCCACCATTTGTTTTGTAAATGAGGAGCAGCTCTCTGTACTGAAGCTAATGATGAACGTTAAGTGCCATAGATTTTGTTCCTAAGAGGATCTGTTTATAGGTTTTTGCGTGTTTTTACCCAATGATTTTCTGATTTTGAAGCATTAAAATCACAAATGTGTAATTTACTGTTACATGCTGAATGAATTGGAGCAGCAGTGGTACTGCATTCTCTACCCTCTCTCCTGGGTTCAGATGCTTTTCCATTCACAGTAATGTAATTATTGGTACCTGTTTCTGCGCTAATTAACATGCATTTAATTGATGTGGAAACTCTGTATGAGTCTAGTGGGTAATCATATCTGTTATTTATACAATGGACTCAATCTGCTGTAAGGCCTCTGAACTCTAGTATTAGTATATTAATTGTCATATTGATGCCTTTGTTTGCCCTGATAACATTTGATAACACAACTTTAAGACTAAGAATGTTGAAGTAGGGGTATTGGCATGGTGGCATACTGCTTAGCACTGTTGACTCACTCCTCTGGGACCAAGGTTTGAGTCTCCACCATAGCTCCATGTGTGTGGAGTTTGCATGTTCTCTCAGTACCGTCATGGGGTGTCCTGCGGTTTCCGCCCACGCTCAGAAAACAGGCCGAGGTTAATTGGAGTTACCAAATTGCCTGTAGGTGTGCATGTGTGACTGACTGGTATGTGAGTGGGCCTTGCGATGGGTTGGCACCCCATCCTGGGTTGTTCCCTGCCTTACACATGTAACCTCTGAGACAGACTCTAGACCCCCCATGACCCTGAATTGGATAAGCAATTACAGAAAATGCATGGATTTTGGAGTAAAATGTACAACAGCAAACTTCTACTGGGAATCGGCAATGCTTGAACAAATCCAGTTTCTTTAGCTATTGTACCTTACCTGGTAACTGTAGCTTCAAAGGGCAGAAGAGTATATGTTATTTATTACTTTTATGATATAATAAAATTACTGTTTTTTCTTCTAAATGTTAATGTCCTTTTACATGCTGTTTTAGTTAAAATGGTATAATGTCTGAGACAAGTTATGTTTTATGGACAGCTGTCTTTGTTGTATAGTGGGTGCGCTTCAGTCAAAGTTACTGACGTTCAGTAGTAGGTCATGTCAAGAGGATTTTTTGCTGTGGAGAAAGAATTTCCGAAATTGCTTCTCCTGTATACCATCCATCCATTCTATAGGTGATAAACTGGAACTGGATCAGATTTTGAGATAAATTGCCCCAAAACAAGCAGCAGTGCTATGTGTCAGCAAAGGAAGGAAATGACAGCTGTAAAAGATGCATGGTAATGTGAAAACAGTAACTCTATAAATATTTCACTGATCTTTTTCAAACTTTGTAGGCACACTGCAGAGGTGATAAACTGGAAGTGATCAAATTTTGAGACTGATGGGGTAACTGAAGGCCAATTTATACTTCACTTTTCTGCATGCGCTTTCATGTACTTCAGGCTACAGATGGTCATGTTTGCGGGAGATTGTGTTTCTTTCTACATTTGGCTGTGGATATGGATTGTTGCAGTCAGTGCATGTGTGCAGGAAGGATATTCCATCAGATCAGGGCAGGGCAGATGTATCGCAACAAACACAAATACAAGCAATGTAGTGAAATGGTTATGCTTTTATGAAGAATTTTAAGGTCGTTAATCTGTGCTTGGGTGGTATTACAGTAATATGGTATCCCATGGTATTTTGAAAGCCTCCTTACACAGCTGCCCACCACCACAACTACTACAACAATAGCAACTACTCTGCCTCTGCTCTGTCATTGTTGACCACTCATCTATGATAGTCAGTGCTGCCACCTACTGGAAATACCTAGTAAATTATATTGCACATGCATCATCAACGCACATGGGTGCACGATTTCTGCTAGACATCAAAATCCGGGCTACGCACACACCAACCGCAGCCAATCTCCTGATGATGAAATTTGCATCACTTCCCCCCATGCGCACCTGAAAAGCACGGGTGTAAGAGTGAAGTATGAATTAACCTTTAGACAAGACACTTTACCTTGAACAGGGTAACTATTTTGGATTTTTGTTTCTCTGATCTTTGGTGAGTCTTATTATCGCTTCACAAAAATGTTATATGGATGAAAATGTACCCCAACAAATATACATCAGTTACCTAAGACCAGAGCTTGAATACTGAAACTACAATAACAAAGAGCAGATGAAGGTGAAGTGTGATGCAAAATATTCAAAATTGTACAACTTTTATAATGTGATCACCGTACATTTGAATGTTTTATGGCCAACAAATGGAAATGGAACAGCAAATGGAAGCAACATGTAAAGAGAAGAAAACACAAATTAACTGCGAAAGATATGTGTCAGATTAAATGGGAGACTTCCAGAAATTATGTAGAATCAAATTCTAACATTTTCCAAAACTGCAATTTGAATTAAATTTCCAGAAGAACAAGGTGCAGTGTGCTATGTGACATTGCTAGGTCACAAAGGCTGAAACATGACCTCCACTGAATAAGGCACTCAAGATAAAACATCAAGAATGGGCATAGATACGTCTCAAGGCTGATTTTACAAAGGTTTTATGGACAGATGAGTTTAAAATAACTCTTGATGGAGCAGATGGATGGGCCCATGCATGGACAACTTCTTCAAGGGCCAATGAAGTGTTGGAGGAGTGATGATGTGGGCTGCAGTTTTGTTGTCAACTAACTGGAGCTTGTATGTGTACAATCTAGGTAGCAGTAATATTTGATGCAAGAAGAAAATGACAATGGCATCTGTATGTGTCTGTATGAGCCCTGTAGGAGCTATGGACAGATTTTTTTCAAGTGCACTATGTACTAAAGCAAGACCAAGTTCAAATGGTGGACACATTGGACATTATTGTAAAAATTTGAGCAAAATAATTTATTACTGTAAACTATTCGTACATTTCACTGCAGATTCTGGCTTTGTGAACACATTTTCTTTTGGCAAAAGCACAACCAAAATGTAAGTACAACTAAATAAACAAAAACTGAAACTAATTAAATTAGACGGCAAATAACAAATTGAGACCACATTTTAGCGACTTTGTGAGATTTAGTAAATTGGGATAAAGTTAAACTAAATTGTATGCATGACAATGTGCGTATGAAATTTAGACAAACAAACTGTGCATAGCCCCTCCAGGGTACTGTACATACTATTGCTGTATTTGTTACTGATCTTACTGTTATGTTACAACAAATGTTGGTTATAGTGCAAATGAGAAATAAATGGAGGGTAAATATTTAGAAAGGTTGGTTAGAGAGATAGAAAGACAGACTTTATTATCCATTGCAGAAATTCTTTTCCACAGCACTGTACATCTCAGAGGAATCTACATCACATTTTACACCTGTCATTACACAATGACAATAGAGAATATAACACAAACACCATTATCTCACAACAGAAGTACAAGGTACAGCACAGACGACACGTGACAGCAGACTCCTAATTCCCTCAGTGACTCTTAAGGGTACCAAGCTTTTACACCCAGAGAGCAGTATAGTGAAACAGCAGGTGAGTCTTTTCCTGTGCTACTGTAAATGCAATATGTTTGATGGCCCTACAGTTAAGCTCTGTGAGGCTGGGTGTGGCGAGACCTTTATCTTGGGAGTGGTATTGGTTATACGAGTGAGTTTGGCATTGTTTGTGACAAAGTGCATGTTGAAGAAATATAAATATAAATAATATAAATGAAATTTTCTTAAGGTATGGACACTTAGATGTACACAAGAAATACAGTTAACCACATAACTGTTGAGGGAATATTTTGTAAATTGAATATCAGAAATACTCACAAGAGACAAGAGAGTCACTTGGACACGGGGTATTTATTCAAGTCCAGGTAAACAAGGGGAGCAAACGGGCAAAATTAGGTTGGGCTGCAGGCGAAGCAGCTCCAGCTTCAAACAGGGCTTGGCAGAGGAGGGCAGCGGGAGCGAGAAGGTTTCAAAGGCTGGAGGGCTGGAGCGGGAACTGAACAGTAAGACACGGGGACCCCAGGCAGAGCAGACAGGTGCAGCGGGCTGGAACAGGCAGAGGCTCAAGGTAGGGCTCACTCGACTGAATTGGACTAAAGCAGCGGGGGGAGAATAGAGGGGGAGATGCTAGATATGCTGACAGCACAACACCACATGACAAAATACCTTGTGCTGTGCAGAGAGAGAGCCCTCTCTTAACAGGTTGGACACAGGTGTGGCTTGTTAGCTGTTGACTGGCTTGTGGCGTGGGCGTGACCATAAGTGCAATCGTACAATAAATTAAACAGTATAATTTCTGAGTGATGTGTCATAACTAGAACTCAGAGCATTCAGATAAAAACACATTTATTGGCTTTCACATTTCCAGCTGATCCATCCAGTGATTCTAGAATTTGTAGAAGTTGGGCTATGGGAGGAGTATGGCCAGGATGGGGGAAGGGTAGGAAAGCCCCTTCTGCTATTAGGGAACTTAACAGTGCTGAACCTACTGGACTAGTAATGATGCTAATGGGAATTTAGGAAACTAACCACTGCTTGTACAGGATGGGGGTCATCCTCACTCTGGTATCCCCTGGGACTTAGATTTTAGCAAGAAAATCCCTGAATGTTAGCAGTGATTTGCAAGTATTTTGCATGCTTATGTGGAAATTTTAACAGAAAGACTAATATGTTTTCTGAAATGGTAATGTTAATGTCAATAAACATTCACAAAGGAAAACATACTGATGCATATTTTTTGGACCATATCCCACTTAAAGTGTAGCATACTTATGGTTGTAACATCCAACCTTGTTTAAAATCTGAAGTGGACCTACAAGAAAAACATATGAGGGAATCCACAAGTTGTATATTAACCACTACCTGGATAAAAGGGTGTATTTGAACAAACTTAGCAGGCTGAATGCAGTGGAGTCCTAGAGGGAATCTTAGTCTTAAAGTAGAATATTCCCATCAGATTTCATTGACAAACACTTGCGTTGAACATTGCTATTGCCTACATAAATAAAAACCAATCAAACATGCTTTACAAAAAAATCACAACACATACCATTTTCCCAACCCAGAAGAAGCAACATGGATCTAGCACAAAGGGACAGTGGCATCACTTCAGGGCCCTTGCACCCCAAAACTATCAGTGCATAAAGAAACCACAGTTGTCACATTGGATCACCCTGGGAATTTTTCCACCAAACAAATCAAGGGAGGTGCAGGAAGACAGAACGAGGGATGGATCCACCAGTATCTATGTAAGTGTTCCTTTAGTTGGGTAGAAGGAGGATGCTAATGGTAGTTCTCAGTTGGTGAGTCCAATATAGCTCTCGGCCTGTATTCACAATGCATCTTAAGGCTAAAAAGAGCTCCTAACTTGCTAATTTAGGAGAAACTCCTAAAAATTAGGAGCGTGTCAGCCCTAAATGTATGACTCCCAATTTTTTTTTTACTAAGAGCAATTCATAATAAAACATCATTACTAACATTCAGCTAAAATTCTGATATCTCAGATCTAAAAACTAAAATCAGCTGTCATTAGGAATCTGCATATATAGAGGATTGGTGATCTATTTCTCTCAGTTCGACATCTTGGGATGGCCAGAAAAACTATTCCAAACCTGGTGAATAACATGACACTCCAACAATATCAAGTGAATGGCAACTTCGGAGAGCTGTATTTTGGATTCTAAACTCTTATCAGACAGAACATGATAATTTGTACGTCAGCCCTCATTCAATCATATTGTACAGGACAATGTAGTCCCAGTACTACCACCCCATTTTCCAAACTTTCCTTATTGTGTCTCTCCTTTCTACTCCTCCCTTAAGCTTAAAACCTGCTCTCCCATGAGGTTGTAGTAAGCATAACAAAAGAAACCTGGTAACCACACCAGGACTTTCCTACATGGATAGGTGTTAGCTTTCTTATAAACTAAGTCAACTAAAGGGCTAAGTAGCAACTTTTCAAATAAATTCATACCTAAGTTTCCTAATACGATTACAGTTCTCCAGCCCCAGATCTATTTTTTTTACACTAATTCATTTTCAGATTGTTAGATTTAAAGATCTTGCAATTCAACAATGATTGGGTGAATGAATTATAAATTACATTTTTCCCCAAATGGATATATGTAACTTTACTTAAACTCCTTGAGTAAATGGCTCCCTTTGGTGTATTATGAGTAGTCTTAAGATCTGCCTTTGCACTGTGCATTCTGGACAGCTGCCGAATGATCCCGATCCCCCCCCCCCCCACTCATATCAAATTATGCTGCTTGTATGTATTTTTCCCTCTCATCTGCCTGCCTCTCTCTCTCCTTCACCCTGGCCTCTCTGGAGCAACATTTTGTATCACATATGCCACTTGTTTACCAGGACTATCACGCCTGCCTTGCTTGCCCTGCTGGCACTTTGCTTCCTATCCTTACCTACAACCATTTGCTAACAAAATCTGGGCCTGCTGAGAAAACTTCACCTTGCACGCCACCCACCCCATTTTACTTTACGTAAGCTGTATGCATTCAAGGGCCTCTGAATCTCCCAGTATCCATACCCCTACTACATACCCTACAGCCAAACCATCAGTGCTATGAAGATAAATACATCATTCCTCACACCCTGAGTGATTTATTGTACCAGGAACTGTCCTATTCCTATTTCTCTAAAGCACATTATCTTTTTATGTACAAAATATAGTGTTGTCCAGCATATTATATTGGTCCTTTCAAGAAATGCTTAAATATTGAAATATTTGAATAAATATGATTAAACAAGTAAGATTCAGTTGCTGATTGTCAACTTGACAATGACAAGCAGGGGCATGTGGAGAACGAGATTCTCTTAAAAATACATTATAAATAACTTTGCGTATCCTTCAAAGATTAAACAGTTTTCTTTTTACACATACCAAACACGTATTTCATAGCTTTAAAAAATTACCGCATTTCACTAATTTCATTAGTGATTCTCAACAATGTATGAAAGGCAGCCAATGGCATCACGCCATGTTAGACCGTACAGCCAATGGTAACGCAAGATACACAGGCAAAAACGCACAGGGATAATCCATGCGACACTCCTAAGGCACAGCAAATTAGCGGTGATTCCGCGTTTTGTGCTGACGAGAAATGCAATTTTAATCTATATACAACATTTTTTATTGCTAATTCTGGTGGTTAAGTATAAGACCTAAGTATGCTCTGTTTGCAGTAATAACAAACAACTTGCGTACACCGCCAACACAAACACACACGATATATATATATAATAAATAAACATATATATATATAAATAAATAAAATGTGT
>JAODLC010000015.1:21373185-21398197 GCA_026781145.1 Hippopotamyrus pictus | reverse complement strand
TTATTTGAAAATAACGAACCTGCAAATGTCTCAACTGACCAATCAGAATCAAGCATTCCAGAGAGCCGTGTAATAAACAGTAATAGAAGTCACTGAAGTTCATTTCCATTTGTTTAATAGAGATAGGGCAATATAAAATATTGTGTGTGTAATTTGTTCAGTAGGAATGATAATTATGACTTAGATGAAGATCAGATCATATTCAGGTCAGAGACATTTATGCAGAAAGAGGGCAGTGTGTGGCTCAGTGGGCTAAGCCTGTGTGCCTGTAATCGCAAGGTCACCAGTTCAAAGCCAGTTTCAGCACATCTGCAGGTCCTTCAGCAAGGCCCTTAACCCCCAGCTCCCTGGGCACCGCCGTGGTTGGCTGCTCTTTGCAGACAACTTACTCCACAAAGAGCAAGTTGAGGGAGGTATCAAGACAATTTCCCCCCAGGGAAGTATAGATTATTATTAGAAATACAGAAACTTCTAAAAATTGCTTCAAAGCAATAATATTGTTATTGACTGTTTATGCTGTTAATTATATGTTATTGTTGATCCTTTTTATATTTCGGTCATCCTGATTGCTGCATTAGGACATTCAGTTTCTATTTTAATTTGTAGAAGACCCCTGAACCATATAGTTTGTAATTTGTTTATAACATGATGGACAGTCGTGTGGCTTAATGACCCTGTTGGAATTTTAGAGTCATACATTTACTTAGTAAATTTAGTTGACTACGTAGGTTGACTCTAAATGCTGAGTGCTCACCTGAAGATAAAGAAAACATAAGAGAATATTTTATTGGTCCCGGGGGACATTCCTTTATATACAGAAGCTGACATATAATGCAAAACAAAGAGAATGTGCAAACACATTACACATGCAAATGATATCGTTTATGAAATAAATAAAGATAATGAAGTTAAAGGGCTGGCCTGGGAACGCCTCGGGATTCCCCCAGAGGAGCTGGACGAAGTGGCCGGGGAGAGGGAAGTCTGGCTTTCCCTGCTGAGACTGCTGCCCCCGCGACCCGACCTCGGATAAGCGGGAGATAATGGATGAATGGATGGATGGATAGAAGTTAAAGGGTGGTTTATGTGCAATTTGCATAGTAAAAGTCTGGTGCTGTCCTTTAAAAATAAAATGCTGCCCTGACATGTTATGGCTGGGGTTGGGGGGGTGGTACGTCGGAAGGAAGTGTTGTGTTACCTAATGGCAGCAGGTAGGAAGGTAGTAGCACTTTGCATACCAGTAACTAAAGGTACTTCAGGAGAGCACCCCCTGGAGTGGAGGGGCAGAATTTTTCATAATGTCGTCCAAGGACTCCAGTCATTCCTTTGATGGAGCTGGCCGTCCTGAAGAGTTTTATCAGGCATCACCTGATATAATCTAATATGTACTTATAATCACACATTTTATACTTAAAAGTATCCGCTATTATTTGTCATTGTTCATTATTACCATTCTCACTAGAGTAAATATATTTTAGGCAGTGTAATTATGTTCATTTGCTATACACATGGGCTCCTTTTCTGAAGTCAAATGGAGTTTGCACATGTTGGGTTTTTCTCATTGGTATTTCCATTGCTAACTTCAGCTTTAACAGTGTATGTTTTTGTCTGCAGCTTTTCAATGAATATTCTTATGAATATTTGTTTTTCTGAAGACACACAAAGAGCAAAACAATTTACTGCAGAGGACATTATCTCGTTTCAGTCTCACCAGATCCTTGTCCTCATTCCTGACAGTTATCGGTAGAGAGTAATGTCAAAGTTGCTTTGGAATGGTGTCCAGAGTAATAAAGTATGTTCATATGCTGTAGTGCCATTTACTGTAAAGGAAGTCACAGTGATTGTTTACAGGATGACTTTTTACTGTGAAACACAAGTACAATGGGTTGTGATGGCACACAGCCTCCCTAATGGCAGGTTCTTATGAGTGTTTTAACTACATGCAGTATGCATCCTTGGTAGAAAGTGAAAGGTCATTTTAACAGAAGGTCTGTAGGTGAAAAGGGGTGATTCTTCCTCTAGTTTTCGCTTTCACTTTTGGTTACCCTCATTTAATCTTCCACAATTGTTTACCCAACACATGGTTGTGGCGAGGCTGGAATGGTTATTTTTTTTCCAAAGATTTGGCAAATCATGGACCTTAAGGGTCCTGTTAGAGACCATAGGACTTTTTGCTCCGTCATGTCCAATGTGATCAGCACAGAACATAAGCACTGTTAAACAAGTAGGCTATTTTGTACATTTTTATTAAGTCAGTAATATTAACATTTATGTGTTATATCTAAATGATTATTGTTTGCACAGCAGTTACTTTAATAGATCATCGTAAGATTTTTGAAATGTTACATTAATTGTAAGATGGTGAATTATTTTATTTTGTGAAGCATAGCTTCTTGAAGCTGGTCAGCTGCACCACTGCAGATGTTACCAGATGTGCTTCCTTTACCTCTCCAGAGTTATCTTAGTGCCATGGATTGCATTCAGAGTAAGAATACTTATACACAGAGGAAAGTCACCAGTGATTTTTCCAGTGAAGGGCGGTAGTGAAACAGAATGTAGAGTGGGGTTGGTATGGGCATTTAAATCGAAACAGCAATAATTCTTACTATATTTTTGAAAGACCATCCGGTTGTCACCGACACCAGTCTTGTTGGAACTGTGTATTAATGTTTGTACGCAATGGCAGCTCTAGCTCTGTTACTCATCCTGCCTCAGTGACATAGTTTGCTTGCACCCATTAATTTTTAGGACATTTGCACTGTACTGGTTCCTGGGCATGTTAATTCTTGTTGAAAAAATCCGGGTCCGGTTTCTCGAAACCTTCTTAACGCTACATTGTTTGTCTTTTAACATAGAACTTACAAATGACTTAGCTTTAAGAAATTATAACAAACATACAAAACACTACTTGGAAATATGAATGTATCAGCGCTGGATCATAATCAGTCATGGGTCACAATGGTAATGTTGTGGGATGAGGGATGAAGGCTTGATAGCAAAAACAAAAGGGGATGTTATTTGAACATAACTGAATCAACACAGGTAATAAACTGAATTGTGAGGGATCCAAAACACCAAGACAGAAACTAGGGAAGGCACGGGTATGGAAGTAAATCTATGTCATCAGAATTTGAATTTTATATGCCACTGAAATTCTAACATTGAATATTTATGCATTGGAAATATGCATCAAAAATTCGATGGTCCGAATTCACATGCAGAAATACGAGGTTAAAAATGTTTGTTTTGCACATGATTAGGGGCGAGGACGGAGACTGTGTGACTGTAGAATAGAGCTGTGTGTCAGTACAACCCATCTGCAACTCACAAATCACACCATCTGGACACTGGTTTTTAAAAGTTCTTTTATAAACTTGCATGAGTGAAAAAACAGGAAGTCAAACATTATAACAGCCTCCTGTTTCAGTTTTTGTTTTATTTTGACAGCTTCATTGCACACTTATTAATAGCTCAGTATAAGAGGGTTAATATGTTGTTTTGTATGCTAACCAGATCTCTCACATAAAGCAGCCGTTTAATTCTTTTAAACAGCTGGTTCATTTACTAGACAAATTTAGTTTAAAGGATGCTGCTCAAGACTAGAGATCTTGATAATGGTACTAGGCCATCATTTGCTAATGAAATTAAATGTATGTATGATTTTGTATGTGCTTTATGTCAAAAGCTGAAATTGTTGGATGACACAGAGATGCCCTTTAAAGGCCTGTTTTGCCTGTTTGTGTATTACTTTGTTTTCATGTATTGTGTAGCCACTCATATCACTAATTGCAGTAATTAAAATTTCAGAAGCAGTGTCATGTGTGTGCATGTGTTTAAATTCATATTTAATCGAATCCATTTAAAGCCATTAGATTAAATTTTTGGAATGATAAAAGGGTTGTGAAGTTGGATTACTTTGCTAATGCAACTTTCTGAACTTCCCTGACCTCTGCCATCCCGGCAGTGAGGGCCAGGGTACTGCTGGGTGTACATTTCTCAGACATGCCACACAGGAGAAGCTATCCAAGTAGCTTTACACAGCTGAGACATGTCCGTGTGTAACCTGAAGTGCAAGATGCCTTCTTGTCAAAAGCGCCGAACCACAACAAGACCAGTGGAATGAGAGCTCAGGAACTACTTTCATTTTGTTACGGTTTGCTGAACATTGTATTTGTGTAGAATCATTCATCAGATTCATAATATTATTTTATGATTACTTTATCATTATAAATGGTATAATAAATATAAATTATAAATAAATATAATTATATAAATATAATTATAAATAAATAAATTATTATAAATTAATCATGTAAAATGATTTTATGAATCTGCTGTTAGCACAGGTCACAGTTTATCTTCCTCCATAATTAGGGCATAATTTACAAGTTAATTTGTTCAGAATGCAGTGACATGAAGGGGAAAATACTACTGGTGTTTTAATATCGGGCTTTCATTGTCACTGGAAAAGCAGATACATATTTCTTCTGAAATGTCTTTGTGAATGAAATTTTGCTATCTTCATGCTATTTTATGGTTTCAAAACACCAGATGATTACAGAATAACGAAGTTTGCATTATACAAAATAATATGTACAACTTGAGCTTGTTGTAATTAAAGTTTGAAGAACTGTGTAGTTGACCTGGGATTGCTGCTATAATCTATGTAACTGGGGTATACATACAGAGGGAGAATAGCCAATATTATGGAAAACCCTGTGTTAAAGTCACTTCCTGGCAGCAAGGATGTCTGCACAGAGTGCACAGACACAGTATGTCAAACAAAATGTCAGCTATGGATTTGTTAACTGTTGTGTTGTGGTGTGTTTGTTTTGGCATAGTGAAGATCTCCAGTGAATGCCAAGGCAGGAAGTAGGGGATGTATTATGCTTTGTTTTAGCTTCCTATGTCTTCTTGCTGTACCTGAATTGACATGGTAACATAACACTGGAAAAAAATACTTTTTCAGTGTGACTATCTGGGTGCCATCATACTTTAATGTGGCAACTGAGCAGTTAATATCAATAATTCAACTTTTGCAGTCATTTTTAGAACCATTTTTAGACAGAACAAAATGTACTGCCCTCAATATGTGATTGTCCTTTATGGTATTAGAAATAAAAATGCTCTTAGGATATTCTTTCTGGAAAGTTATATTTATTTGCATTTAACTTTCTATTTTATAAACAGCACTGAGTAGGCCTGTTGGAACACAGTTTTACTTGTCTGTAGTTTTTTTGCTCCATTTGTGGTAAAGTCGCAAGGCAGGTCTTGTGCCATGCAGAAACTAATGCTCAATTAAATGCAGCTGAACATGTTTATTAAGGAGAAGGTTTTGTGTTAAAAGCAATAATGCTGGGTTTTGACCCATTCATGCGAGGATCACAATGCACATCTTCCAGGAAGCAAAGGACACTACATAACTAGAACAGGAGCCAGTCATAATTAGCCTAATTGAGAAGAAGAGTGTATTTCCCTCATGTTTTGATGTGGTTTGCACCTTTGACTTTGCTTATCTCCAGCACTGTCTTTAGACTAGAATGTGTAGAGCACCCAAGTCTTTAGAGCATCCAAGTCTTGGATGTAGTATCTTTTGTCTCCAAACACAGCAGGCTGAAAAAGCTTTTTAATTTGTGAGGCTGTATTCCCTGAAATACTATAAGAGTCCTTGTGTAGGTCATTTTCTGAAATTCACAACCCAACATGGTTCACCAGATAGATGAAATCGAATAGTGAAAGAGCAGTAATTACAATTTTTTGGGTGGAAGTTGCATAATGAAAAAAGACAGACAGACAAACAGACAGAAAGGAAGGAAGGAAGAAAGGAAGGAAAGAAAGGAGAGCACTTGGGCAATAGTGTATGAATGATCTGATCACCAACAGCAGCTCTGTGCAGTGCATATACAAGCAGGATTTTGAATCCACAGAATGAGTTTCGCTGGCACATTTGTACTTTGTGGTAATGGGACTGATTTTTTTGATATCATGTCATGTGATAGAATAAAGTTATATTTGTGAAAGAGAGCTGGTACTTCAGAAGAGCGAACTGTAATGTGCTTGCATTAGCACTGGACAGTCTAGCTGGATATGAAAAGCACTGTATTTTCGGTGAAGTAGAAGACGACATAATCTTGCATAGTGCGAGGCATATTTAAACTAGGAAACTATTTGTCTCTGTTACAGTTTTGTAATGTTTGAGTTGAGCCCAGGCCTCAGACTTGAGAGCAACATTTTTGTGTAACTCGGATTTAGATAGATATAGATAGAAAGAAAGAAAGAAAGAAAGAAAGAAAGAAAGAACTTTATTAATCCCTCGGGAAGGTTCCTCCGGGAAATTTAGTACACATATGTGACTTGGACTTGCACTTGGACTTGATTCGTGACCTTGACTTGGTTGTTGCTTATATGCACATTAAAGATTCTTCTTCATCCTTTGGGTACTCCCGTTAGGGGTCTTCACAGTGGATCATCTGTTTCCATTTCTTTTTGTCCTCTGCATCTTCCTCTTTCACACCAGCCACCTGCATGTCCTTTCTCACCTCATCCATAAACCTCCTCTTAGACCTTCCCCTTTTCCTCTTGTCTGGCAGCTCAATCCTTCTCTCAACATACCCAGCATCTCTCCTCTGAAAATGTCCAAATAAACACAATCTCGCCTCTCTGGCTTTGTCCCCAAACCGTCCAACCTGAGCTGTCCCTCTAATATACTCGTTCCTAATTCTGTCCATCCTCATCACACCGAACTCAAATCTTAACATCTTTAACTCTGCCACCTCCTACTCTGCCTTCTGTCTTTTCATCAATGTCACCGTCTCCAACCCATATAATATAGCTGGTCTCACTACTATCTTGTAAACCTTCCCTTTCACTCTTGCTGATATCCATCTGACACCAATCACTCCTGCCACTCTTCTCCACCCACTCCACCCTGCCTGCACTCACTTTTTCACCTCTCTTCCACATTCCCCGTTACTCTGAACTGTTGATCCCAAGAATTTAAACTCTTTCACCTTCACCAACTTTACTTCATATATCCCCACCCTTGCACTGTCCTCCACTTTCACAACAGAGGCAAAATAAATAAAAAATCAAAAACAAGACTGCACCATAACAATAATATGAACTAAATTGAACTAATAATAAACTAAATTCTGTGTTCTCTACAACCAAGAATGGTTGTATTTCTTTAGTGATAAAACACCATTACACTCTTAGATTATTGTTAATTTTTTTGTTAAGCTGGGCTGAATTTCCTGACCTTAAATGCCACAGGGAGACTAACTTGTAGAGGTTGTTTCTCCTTGCTCCGGTTGTACACACATTAAGATGATGTCGTCTCAGATGAGTTAGCATGTTGGATGTGTTTTCAGCACTTGACCACTCATGACTCATGACTTTACTCAGACTTGGGAGAGGGTGACTTGAATATAACCCTGCCTATCAATCTAACTTATGTTGTTGTTATGTGACACCAAGTACAACCAACTCCATTTCCACCTAACTTGGCAGCAGATATTTTGGAAATCAGTCTTTAATAGTGAAAATGGATCAAGAAAATATACCCACATACTGTAGTGACCTGGAATTTTCCACATGTACAGTACCGTGCAAATGTTTTATGCATGCAAAGAAAATTATGTCTTAATGACCTTCAAAGAACTCTTCAAAGAAGTCTAAGTTGTGTCAAACTATTTAAAAACCTTTCCTAAAACTAGCCCATTTGCAGCAACAATCCAATACACCAACATATTTGTTGACTCAACCACATGCTAATAATTTTATAACTCATTATCAAATCTGGCCAGCAGATTGATTTAAAATTTTCCACAAAATAAAAAAAGATGTAAGGTTACTCCACTAATAAGCGCTGGCAAGTGTCACCTCTGGTACTGGCGATATTTGACAGAAGCATGCTGGTTATCGATCAGATTTTCAGATGCAGATATATGGAGCTACATGCAAAAAGGTCATTTATTAATGCATTTAAAGTAATTGAGATGCAAAATAATTTTATCTGCATAATTTTTGCTCCACTTCTTCTATCTCTTTTCCCAAGTTAACGTTAGTGCTAGTCAACAAAGTTTATCACTATAAGCCCCATCCCAGTAGTTGTTGGTCAAGCAAAAAGTACCTACTCTGTAGTAGAGACTAAGAAAGGTCCAAGGAACTGCAGTCAGGCCAAGGTCCTGCGTTGGGAATGCGACAGAAGTTCCTGGTTCCGAAAAAAGGTTCTGGCTCCTGAAAAAGATTCATGTAGTGTATCTCATTTCTGACCCGATCATATGTTAGTCATTACTATAAATATTATAATAAATACTAAGTTACTGTTGAATCCAGATAATCTACCATTTTCTCTTGGATTATAGCTTCCATTACTTTTCCAGTTATGCAAGTTAAATTGATTGGCCTATTGTTTGCTGGATTACTTCTATCCCCAAATAATATAATATTGTTTTAATGCAAATGTATTATCATAAAGACCAAAAAAGGTACAGCTGTTCAAAAAATAAAAAACAAGCACTAAGCAAAAAACAGCACCACCAAGTTCAGTGAAGCTAAACATTTTCTGCCTTACTAAGCTCAAGGAGTTCAATGTATTTCTTATAACCTTTAATTGAGTAGTTAATTCTGTATTAAAAAGAAAATATTGAGTAATTGATTTTATAGTAACGGAATATGATGCATTTTTAAACTCACCCAATAAAGCATGCCTTGCCTAGTCTTTCTAATTATGCATGCTCATTCTCAAGACGAGGATGAGTGGCATGTTAATAGTTACACAATTGAAGGCTTGGGATACAGGCTAAATAAGGCTACATTTAATTGTAATTAGCAACCAATGGGAAATGTGTAGTATATTCAATGTAATGAATATTTTAATATTTACTGTAATATTTATAGTAATTCTCTACACATATTGAAATTATACATATCGAGTATGAAAGTGATATTCCAGCTTTCAGCAGGTTTCAGCTTTACTGTTGAGAAGGCTTCTTACTGTGTGGTTCTCCCTTCCCTTCTCCCAGTGCTGGTGGAGACGAGTGATATTTGTGTCTTAATAGCTGCTGATTAACTGAAATCCTAGCTGCCTGAGAATCTTTATTTACACTCTTTTATTAGTTGGGTGTCCATGTGAAATTTGGCTCTAACCATTCACTAAACGCCCCCCCCCCCACAAGTAGGAGTTAAAGGGGAATCACACTGACATGGCTTTTTACATATGTGGCTCTCAGCAAGCAAGCACACAATATCTGTTAGTTCTTTGCTGAGTTTCACCAGGGAAGAAATAACCAATGCATGCAGAAATATGAAATGACTAGTGAGAGGCATATATGCACAGTGTTTTGACATTCAGACGACAGGGCTGAGTATGTCCTGCAGACGAGGGACCCAAAGTTGCACTCATTGAATGCTCCCACTTGGCATCCTGGATGAGATATACAGATTTCCTATGTTAGTGCTATGGGGCTCCATAACAATGCATGTATTTTGTTATGTATGTGAGCCTGTTGTTTTACATGGCCCCCTTTGTAGTGTATGTGTATGTGGAGTTTCATGTTCTCTTCCCATGTTGTGCTGGATTTTTCCTGCTGTTCAGGTGAATTAGCACTACTGAAATACCCATAGCGTGTGCCTGTATGTGCCAAGTGATAGACTGGCATTGCATCCAGGGTGTACCTCAGTTGTGTGCCCAGGTGGACCCCAGCCTTATGTCCTGTTCTGGACTGACATTCCATTGAGGGTATACCCCAGCCCGGTGCTGGACTGGCATCTTATCCAGGATGTCCCCCAGCCCTATGCCCTGTGATGGAATTGTATCCCATCCATGGTGTCCCTCAGCCCTGTGTCCTGTGATAGACTGGCTTCCCATCCAGGGTGTCCCTCAGCACTGTGTCCTGTGATAGACTGGCATCCCGTCCAGGGTGTCCCTCAGCACTGTCCCCTGTGATAGAGTGGCCTCCCATCCACGTTGTCCCCCAGCCCTGTGTTCTGTGAAGGACTGGCATCTCGTCCAAGGTGTCCCTCAGCCCTGTGTTCTGTGAAGGACTGGCATCTCGTCCAAGGTGTCCCCCAGCCCTGTGTTCTGTGAAGGACTGGCATCTCGTCCAAGGTGTCCCTCAGCCCTGTGCACTGTGATGGACTGGCATCTCGTCCAAGGTGTCCCTCAGCCCTGTGCACTGTGATGGACTGGCATCCATCCAGTGTGTACAGCCCTGTGCCCTATGCTGCCCAGAATAGGCTTAGGCCCCCTGTGATCATGTCCGGATAAAGATAAAAATAAAAAATAAAGATAGAAGATGGATGGATGAGAGTACAAAAGAGAGCACTAATTTTCAGTAAATGAGTTAGATTAACTTTCAGTCTGTAGAAATACGGGACTGTATACGGGGAGGGGGATCAGTGGAGCAAAATGCAGAGTACAGGTCAAGTCACGTCTCGTATTGGTTCAAAACTGTACATATTGTTTCATTTTTAATAGGATTTTAATTACTCTTATGTAAGAGAATGATCCTCTTATTGGAAACTGTTTATCTGAGCTCCTAATTTCCTTGATTTTACATCATTCTTATCTGACAGGAGCATTTAGAATGAGTGAAGAAGTGAGTAGTGTGGAATGTTTTTTTTGTTGTATGGTTGAGTTTTTAAGAGAGAATTCGCACTCTACACTTCAGAAGCAAAGAACTATAATTTTATTCTGACATGTTTTCAGATGTCATGGAAGGATTTGGAAAGGCTGTTTGATTATCTGGTTGAAATTTTAATGAAACAGAAAATTTACTAAGCTAAAACACCATCTTGTTTACTTAGCGTTTCTTGCAATTTGGTCGGTCGGAGAATCTGTTTCCTCATGAAATCTCTGCAGCCTTGATTCAAAGGGACAGAGCAAATAACAGTATATATAGCAATGTGTACAGTTCTGTACCTAAAAAAAATATGAATTAAAGGAAGACAGTCACGATATGCTGTTGGGTATTATGATCCATGGCACAGTAGTGTAATGCTTAGCACTGTTGCCTCACACCTCTAGGACCTGGGGTCAAGTTTCCACCAGGGTTCCATGTATGTGGAGTTTGCATGTTCTCCCTATGTCGTTATGGGTTTCCTCTGGGTACTCCAGTTACCCCCCCCCCCCAATCCAGTCCAAAAACTTGGGTTGTTTCCCGCCTTATGCCCATAACCTCTGTGATAGGTTATGTGCAACCAATGACGTTACTGCCGACCGCGTTACCCGCCCCACCCCTTCACACACACACATGTGTGCACATGAACACAGGCGAAGTCGTGGTTGTCTGGGAAATATGTCAACACAATCGGCTGTTATCAAATGTGGCTACATATACCACAAAGTGTTTACCCTACTATTTTATTAGGGGGGCGCCCCAAATTAATTTGATTTAATTTTATTTTCTATATAACAGAAGTCATTTAAGGCTACCATTCCTATAGAACAGATCTATATCTTGTGCTTTTATTAAACAAACTAAATGGCTTTATATTATTTATCTTATTTACAGTTCATCACTGTTGTATGCGCACACAACCGGACACGTTTTAAAATGAAATTTGCCGCCTGCAGTTCCCGGGTTTTTCCACATTCATGACATTGACTCAGCTGCTACAAAATATTTTTTTGTACTCTTAATGTAGCATACATTTATTTTTTATGTGAGTTGCCGGTCGTATTTAACTGCTAATTTTAGTGCTAGGAAGTTATATTAAAGTGAAGAATATCCTTCAAATGGCAGAGTGGTTTATTACCTTGCATGGTTTTCTATGCTACCAGGGATATGCTCCAGGCTCCTCCTCAAACCTCTATTGGAAAGGTGGCTGCAAAATGGATGGAAGTCATTCCTGGATGGATGCTATAATTACTTGTATTACTTGTATATACTTATTTAATTGTATTGTGTGTCTTTTTAATTATGTGTGTCCTTATTAAATGGAATTCAGAGATGGTAAACGGGTGAATAATATTAATAAGATTAATAGCAGCTGTATAAAGTATAATGATTAATCATGATTACCATTAAGCAGTTCTAGAGATAGACAAAATATGTCAGCGTAAAAGTTATCGGTTCGAAAAAAACATGTCATTGTATTCAACTTGAGTTTGGTTGTGTAAGTGCATTATGTACCTCATCTGTCGAACTAGGTATATTCTCACCTATAACTTTGGTGTATGTTATGTTTTGCCCTATATCTGCCTTTGATTCTTGTGCTAAATCTGTTCACCCATGGTAACACACTTATGGAGTGTTCAAGTGCCTTATTGATGACTGTTGTTTATTTTGCAGACCCTTGCAATACTGTGATTCCACCATGCATAGGCGACGCAGACAGGTTCAGTCTGGAGGCACTACGGCACATTCACAAACAGCTGGATGATGACAATGACGGGGGCATCGAGGTCAATGAGAGTGTTGAGGTAAGCTCAGATGAGATTTTGCCAAGGTGAAAAACCCCAAGATTTCTCAGCCAAGGTCTGTATTCCATGGGAAATATGTATATGTCTTAGATGTTTTCCACTGGTTCTTGAAATGACATTCGGCTACACCATCTACACCATAACTCTTCAGGGATGCTATGTGGGTACAATTTATAAAATGTAAAAAAGATAAAAGATGTGAAGCTGAAGAATTGGGGTTGAATCCCTGGTGCCGTCACCTCCAGATTCACATTTGTCTCAGGACTTTGAAAGCAAAATTTAGGTGAGGATTTATCTCACTAGTGAGCTATGGAGTTTGGCCCTGTTGTTCTATATGTGTATAAACATTTCTAAGTTTTTGAAAATTTATTGTTAGTAATGAAAAGAATTTCAGGTCAAACAGGCCAAGAAACAAGCTGCTCTTATGTCTTGGCGAAACATTTCAAATGACCTTCAAAGGATCCTTGGCTGCTAAGACGCCCCTGCTGGCTTATTAATATAAGCATTCATGACTGTGCTCTTTCTTTCATAACCATGACTATGCTCAGACTTTTATAGACGTTTCTTAATTGTATTCCATTGTATTCGGGAAACAGATTTGGTTTTAGCACTGGTTCTGCTGCCGTCTCCATGCCACAACAGACACTTTAGTAGTCGAACTTGTATCCTATTCAAACTTTGCGCAGGTGAGGAACTAAACATGACTAAATTTTAAGACAGACCACCGCAAAATTGAAGCAGTGTTGATGACAATTGATGACAACTGAAGCAGTAATGATGACACTTGATTGCAATTTTGACATTTGACAATAATTCAATAATTGTTTCATGGATCTTTTTCAAATTTTGCTGAAGCATTATGGGAGAGAATGAAACTGATTAAATTTTGAGACAGATTGCAGCAGACTGTAATAGCAAAAAGGGTACTTTTGATTCTTGATCCTAAGACAATAACTAAAAAGTTTTTCATGGATATTTTTCAAATTTTGAAGGGGCATTGTATGCATGCTGGACTGGAAATGATTACATTTTGAGAAAGATGGCCCAAAAATTGAAGTGAAGCCACTGTAATGGCAGCAAAGGTAAGGGTGAATGCAGATGACATTTGATACTGTGAATGTGATACGTCAAAAAGTATTTCATGGGTCTTATTACTGCTTCACAAAAACATTCTATGATCTGCACCTGGTTTCATTTCCAGTCAGATTGCCCCAAAAAAGCAGCAGTGGTGTTGTGTGACATTAAAGGAAGAAAATGCTGTAGGAGACACTCGGGGCTCTATTTTGACAATCTAAGTGTAAAGCGTAAAGCTCAAATAACATTTATGGGCATGTCCAAATCGACTTAGCTATTTCGACAGAGATGAAAACAGACTTTGCGCAAGCACAAGACGAAAAAAGGTTGTCTTAACTCTCTTGATTATTCAGAGGCGTGTTTTGCGTGTAACATTCAATGAACCAATTAGAATGACACGTCCCCTCACCTTTAAAAGGCACATGATCTATGGCAGATTGCTATTACACATGCTACGTTTGCCTGGCATTCCCGATTGCGTTTTACCTGAGAAAACGGATGTTCTCGTGCAGGAGTTCAAAGCACGGGAGCACCACTATTCCACCAAGCCAATCGAGGTGAAGCGGGTGTGGGATGAAGTAGTGAGTGTGTCCTCATTTTCTTGCATCACCAGATCATCCCCTCCGTGCTGAAAGCAGTATAATGATATTAGAAGATGAGCAGAGTGACTGGGAATGGGGACTTAATTATGCTTGCATGTTCTTTAATTTTGGAGTTTGCAAAATATAAATAAAAGTGCTATCTTTGTTCAAGCAAAACACAATCTATGGTTTTTATGGTGTTTCAAAATGTTCAAATAAAAGGCAATAGCTGATATTTTTCTACATCTCAAAATTTAGATTACCGTACCAGGCTACGATTCAGCTCTTCTGCCAGCAGATCGCTCCTTGCCCATGTTGCTGCCATTTTACACTGCTTTGCTGACATCAGCACATGCAGTTCAGCATCACACTTTTTAAAGTCCTCTAATGTGTCCTAATTTATGTCCAACACACATGACACATCCATCACGCATGGCAGTGTTACACAACATTTAACATGCCACAAAAAATGCCGTGACCTTCTGAAGGCTGTATTGTAATGTTCCACTAAATATCTGAAACACATTTTCAGCAATCCAAATGTCCTTTCAATTACAGTATGTGCTTAATTCTGGTAATGAACTTGAAATTTTTTTTATGATACAGTTTGTTCTTTACTTAATATATATTATTTTAACAGTACGGTTATGTGAAAAGACCAGATGTACTTTATAAAAAACAGTTATAAATGGAAAAAAAAAGATTGGTGCACCTCCAGGGCATACCTGTGTCTGTAACGAGCGCTGTGCACCTGCATGTTTCTAAAACGCACCGCTTAAATACCTTTTAACAATGTACCACTGACATTAGAAGAGGTTTTTGTTGGTCAGAAGCGCAAAGCTGCCTTAAAATAGTAACGTACCAACAATGCACCTGGCCACGCATCATTTAAAAAACACCACTCCTATGAGCAGAAAGCGGGAACAAAACGCTATTCCGATAACTTGCGGGCATCGCATGAGAATGAGCAATGCTCTGGAACGAAACTATCGAAACCACTTTGCATTGCGCTTTGTGCTGGTGGAAAATAGGGCCCTTGGTCTTAGAAACACAGTAATTCTAAAAGTATTGCGTGAATCTTTTTCAAACTTTGTAGCCAAATTCTAGGAATAACATATTTGGAGTGGTCAAATTTTGAGACAGACTACCCCAAATCTGAAGCAGTGCTGCATAGGGTAGTTTCAGACATTTGCACCATTTGACAACTCAAGTATTTTACAAATCTTTGTCAACCTTTGCAGACAGGCTGCAAGGGTGAAGTTCTGGACCTAATCAAATTTTGAGACAAATCACACCAAACCTGAAGCAGTGCCACATAGTGATAGCAAAGAGAAGGCCAGCTCTGACACTTGATATGGTCAGCATGATAACTCAAAAATTATTTGGATATTCTTTTTCAAATCTTGCAGATACAATGTGTGTGTGAAGATTGACCTGTTCAAATTTCGTGTGAAATCGCTCCAAAATTGAAGCAACAGTGCTTAGTGACATCAAAGGCCCTATTCACACCTGACATTAACATGCGTCTCCGCATGCCTCTCGACTGACCGCTTATAATTAGATCTCACTTTTTTATTTAAATAAGGACACAAATCACTTCTTATGCACAATCTGCCAAACGATCAACGAAGGAGAAGAAGAAATCAAAAGCTATTGGTGCATTCCAAGGTAAACAAACCGCTGAAGATATTTTAATGAACGCCATAGTACTCAAAATATATCTATAAATAAATAAATGAATGCATAAATATTTTAATACTCAATGTGTCCTTTTATTTTGAAATAATTCCATAAAGGGTATTGTTTCTTTGTAACGACTATTTTCTATTTTATGTGTAATCTCTAAATTGTATTTCGTAAAAACGTTGTAATTTTCATCCGACAGTCGACATTATAAAATATTATTTCACATAATACAAATATGATTTCTTAAATAATTCAAACTATATTTCACAATAAAGTACAACTTTTCACGTTGCATGCATTTTTATACCACGTCAACACGATACCAAATGTCCCCACAACATGCTGAATACCCATTTTTTTACCTTATGGGAACTCAATTTTCTAAAAATCAATTACCGCAATCAAAAAACTAAAAATACAAATACTCTTGTATTTTGTTAGAATACTAATGGTTATGGTAAGGACTAGGTAGGGGTTAAGGTTGTCAAAGTTATGATTATAGGTCTGTGTGTGTGTGTGTGTGTGTGTGTGTGTTTGTGTGTGCGTGCACGCGTGTGGATTAGGTATATATTATTTCATTGTGTGGGCCCAAATATACAAATGTACCCCACAATGTGATATAATCTTGTTACTTTATGGGGACCATTTTTCAGGTTTTGTTCTCCGCATTTACTTGTGTAAAGGCATATAATGTATTCAAATTATCAGTAATATTACCAAAGGTTGCAATTTGGTAATAGATCTGCCCCAGCTGAAAACCTCCCACACAGAGTAACGTTCTGTGCAGTTCTGTTTCCCTCCATCTTACCTGCCCCCACCCCCCCCAATTCAAATTGTCATGTTGAATGTGCTATAGATGAATAAGTATATTTTCAGATCTACATATAATTCACTACATAGGATTCACAACATTCAGGCAAATTCACATTAACTCCATCCAGTCATTCTAGAAATTGTACAAGTTGGTGAGTGTGGTACAACTATGGCTTAGATAGCTAGACCCAATGAAAAGACTGTCCAAGGAATTAAATGCTGTAGTTTCTGACAGCATCAAATATAGTTACACTAGACAATTAATTTTCAGTTGTTCCTACAAGGTGGGGCATGGATTACGATTGGGAAACATCTAGCTGAAATCAAAAATAATTTCAGATTTGTTGTATCTCATAGGAGGAGGTAAGGAGCATGTACTGATTCAGTGCGTTGCCACACCCACCACACGACAAACCACCTCAAGGATGAGAGCCCAACTGCAGCCATGGGGTGGGTGATACTTCAGTACCACACTAGTTTAATTGGAATGGAAGGGAACAATATGAAGTTTTGTTTCTGGTGGCTGGAGTGCCAATCCTGCCACCAACCCCTAAATTTTCCCTGGATGTTGGAGGACCTGCTTATACGCCTGGATGTAGGTTAACGTCATACCCAACATTAAACAATAGCATGTAAAGGGCCTTGCTCAAGGGCCCAACAGCATACAATACTGCTGGCATCCATGGGATTCAAATCAGCAACCTTCCGATTGCCAAGCCAGATCCCCAGGAGTCACTACTCCATCCATAGTGTCCTATAGAAGTAGGAGAAACATTAATTGAATTTGGCGTAATTAACTGCATAATGTTACTGACTTATTGTGTTAGTTCAACTGAGCTAAAAATGTGTTGCCGCTGATTTTCATTTGTACTCTGCATCTGATACACCTTGTGTCAGTGTCCAACAGTTGTCAACAAGTTTTGATGGGTTCAAGTTGCTGTGAAACCACTTTTCCATGGTTGTAATGTCCTGGTGAAACATTTCACCGTGTTTGTCACTGACTGCACCAAGGTCAGGAGGGAAGAAGTCCAAATGCAAATGCATAAAAAATAATTTTCAAGTACATCTTGCATTTCATGGTGTTGTGAGCTTCAGACATGTCAGCTGGATGCATTTTGGTGCTGTGTAGTAGCCAAGAAAATTTTGAACAACATCCTTGAATGTAGGGCGGCACAGTAATGCAGTTTTTAGCATGGTCTGCCCTGGCTCTATGTGTGTGCATTTTGCATTGGTTTTTTGTTTGAATGGTTTGTGTGGGTTGACTCCTCATCCTGGGTTATTTCCTGCCTTCCACCAGTTGCTTCTGAGACCCCCACAACCCTGCATAGAACAAGTGGATATGGATCATTGATTGCTGGATCTTTGAATACCTTCCATGCTATTTTCTCCAGTCCCACTAGATGATCTTCGAACCCCCTGTTATTGACAATGCGTCTTATTTTTCCAGCAACAGAAATGTCTTTCTTAATCTTGGCATCAGTTATTTCTGGAAATATCTGTCCCAAATAGCAAAATAAATCACATTCCTTATTCATTGCTTTCACACAATTTTCATCAAACTGAGTTTTATGTGACGAAGAGGCAAATATATCTTTGCTGGATCAACAAGTGGTTTTCTGTCCTGGAGCAGCCAGTCCTTCGTAAGGTGATTAGCTGGGCTATCCCTTTCACAAACAAATGAACAGTACTTGCTGTATCCCAGCTGCACTTCTAGTAGCAATACGTATACTTTTAGATCACCACCAATATTCCTGCTGTTCTTGTGGTACTGTATATTTTGCATGTTATCATAGGCTTCTTTCATGTGTTCATGTGAAGAGTGGACATCTTCATTGTTATAACAGGACAACTTTTAGGCTTGAGTTTGACAAACCTATAAAAAGGCAGCATTCTTATGTGTCATGCGCACAACCCAAAGCCGTGAACAATCCATTGATGTCAGTACAGAAACAAAGGTTGTCAACCTGTGTAAAGAAGTTTGTCAAATGTTGTTGGTGGGTTTGTCTATTGTTAAGTACACTGACTATGCTGTTGCCAGAAGAACATGTGCATCAACAAGCAGTCAAACTATTTCAATATCACGCAGAGCATCTGTGTATGTGTGCTGTTTGTATAGCCTGTCTGCCAGCATCTATGTACGGCCAGGCATGCCTAAGACAACATTTGCATAGCACCTGCACTAAGTGCATGCCAATAAAATACCCCACAAATTGTTCAGGAAACAAAATAATATTTCTTTTCCTGTGATTTTAGTGAAAAATCACAACAGACCTACAGCTGTTGTTTTTTTCTTTATTTCCTGGAGTGTAGAATAGAGCAGAAAAGTATCAGTGTGTTTTTATGGGTGTACCTGTGGCCTCAGGGTCTCCTGAGCTGCAGGTAGGACACACAGCATACACGGAAAACAAATATGGTCCAAAGCTTGTTCACCTCAGAACAGTCAGCATCTACTGTCATGTTTTTTTCTGTAAACCTTGATGTAAAATTCTGTTGTGCTGCAGAATACAGTAGCATGCATACACTGGGGCACTCCTGGTTAAAATTTCTGTTACTATGAATATATAAGTGAGTAGAAGGCATAAAGATGATCTTTTCCACATTTCAAGCAAGATTAGTGTATCATTTTTGTTTTGTGCAATGTCTGAGCAAATAAAAAGGAAAGGAGCACCATGCAAACATTCGAGCGCCCCAAGATATTTGAGCTCTCAGATAACGTTAACCAAGGTCTCAGACCTTAATTAACTCATCAAGGCTATAGCTTGCTCACATTTTTAGGAATGCCAGGTGATGCAAATTTCAAAGCTTTATAAATACTCCTTAAACCTTGTCCCAACAATCAGCATATGTAGGCCCCTCTAAGCAGCTGCATAGCTTTCTGGAAATTACAATAACTGATGCCCACAAAGTAGGAGAAGCTATAAGAAAATAGCCAAGCTTTTCCAGGCAGCTGGTTCCTCAGTTTGTAATGTAATTAAGAAACAGCAGTCAACAGGAATAGTGGAAGTTGAAGACCAAGAGAACTTTTTGAGAGAAGTGCTCATAGGATTGCTAGAAATCCAAATCCAAATCTCTATTTGACCACAGAAGACCTTCGGGAAGATCTAGCAGACTCTGAAGTGGTGGTGCGGGGTGCAGCGGCACCTGTATAAATATAACCTTCATGTAAGAGCCATCAAAAGAAAACCTCTTATGCATTATCACCACGAAATTCAGCATCAGAAGTTTGTAAATGAAGATCTAAACAAGCTTGATACAATTTGGAAATCATGGACTATTGAAGCTAAACTGAACTTTTGGGCCACAATGCACCAAGGTATGCTTAGAGGAAAAAATGATACAGAAATTTCGTGAGAACAGCTCCTCTCCAACTGTAAAGCACAGGAGTGGATTGATTATGCTTTTGTCCCAGCCAGTGGCACAAGGAAAATTTCACTGATAGAGAGAAGAATGGACTTTCATTCAAACTTTGAGTGACTTTCATTTTGCATGCAGTAGAGCAAAGCTTTCTATGAAAATAAAGACTGAGAGGTCAGACACTGGGATGTTTGACAGATCGTTATTTTTATCAAATTCTCCCAGTCTTCAGTCGTAATTAATCAACCTTTGCCATTGCACTTTTGAGCAGTTTTGTTTTTTCTTTCTTTTTGTTGTTTCAGGATAAATATCTATCCTAATCATCTAAATAAATTAATGGAGACAGGCACCCAACTTGATTTTAGGGACTGAAATATTAGCACTAATATACTGTGTCAAATATTGGCTGTGTCAAAGTTTTGGTTTGAAGATAGTGAGAGAAGAGATGTTAAGGAAGAGAGGAACTGAAGATGTACTAAACTGTAAATCTGGTACATTTGATCACCTCCTTAGCGTCTCTGTCTTCCTGCCTGGGTTTGAGAGGCGCTGCTGTTGCTCACTGTGTAGGGCAGGCGTTGTAGATGGCAGGTGTACTGTGCCTATCTGCCAAGAAGTCACTCTCTGGGCTCTGGTTACATCCCCGTCAAATACCAAGAACGGAACTCATGTCACTCGGTCGGGGTGAAGCAGCAAGCTTGTCCAGGACTTTGAGTCACATGTAATTTTGGGTTTATGTGTGTATTCATAGAGGAAAGTGCCCCCAAATAGCCTGGACCCTCACATGCTGCACATATTCTCAAATGGGAATATTGCTAAGATGTTCTCAAATCCCCCAGCACTTTTATGTACTGTAGTTGGCTCAGTAATCAAGCTTTACTGTGACTGCCTGGGGGGGTTGGGGGGAGCAGTATTTTGTTTCAGGACAGTGCAATGCGTGATTGGGTGTAGGTTTATGGCAAACAAATCTCAAGTTACCCTGTTATCATCAGAGTCTTTCGCTATAAAATTACACAAGCCAATGTGACATTTTAGAGTTCTGAAAGTAAATTATTACAAAAATGTGCTCATATAAGGACCTTACTCATGTCACTGTAAAATGTTTTTTTGTGGATGGGACATCTTGCTTATGTGATGAACAATATGGACAGCAAAACCGATGGTCGTTCTGTCGAGCCTGCTAGCCAATCTACATTGCACCGGACCCCGATGGCTCCCCCTGCAGGTGGTGGGCCCACTGGAGGGCAGGCTCATATTATTCCTTCAGGCTATGCCCGGCCAAGCCCCATGAGTAGAGGCCCAGCCACAAGGCACCTGCCTTCAAACTCCCCACCAGACCTGTATCAAGGTCCCAGTCTCCCCAATCCAGGTGGGATACCATCGTCCACTTACACACTGTGGGCAACGCAAGTACATTGATTTCTCTAACTTCTTGTATTTAGTAGGGCTGTAATGGACATCCCAACTCCAGCGAGTGTGCAAACCATACTTAAAATTCAAGCTTAATATTCACCCTCCAAAATGCCCCTGCTAAGTACACATACAAAGTTTGTAAGATATATTTTGAGGTGAGTTTCTTTGTAAAACTTGCCTTACGGAGCTTAAATATATTGGAGGACCCACAAACATTAGACTAAAACTAAGGAACTTTAACAATGAGAAGGACATCAGTAGTGTGCTAATGTAAACGTACATTGTTGATAAGTGACATTTATGATTTAAAACACTGAAGAAAAAAGATATTCAGTATTCTGTTGTGATGAATTTTAATGGTGGCTAATTCCGAAAATTTCCAGTGAATAAAGAGATAATTATTGCATACAAGTTTTATTTTTTATGTCGCACGAGAAGAAGAAGATGATGTATTGTCATTCCAAAAACATGGGGTAGCATGAAAGGGAATGAAATTAAGTACTGAGGTCCTGTGAAACAGCACTATAGCCTAAAAATGGACATTCCATACCATACCATACCACATTATTTATAAAGCACTTATAAAAACAACCACAAGGCTGACCAAAGTGCTGTACACCACATTAGAAAAGACACACACATATGCCAAAAGGAATAAAACAGCAAAACATATAAAACCATAACAACTGACAACAATAAGATTACATAACATAGTCAGCACATCACACTGGGTCGAAAGCCAAAGAATAAAAGTGCGTTTTTAGACGACTTTTAAAAACCGCAAGTGAAGGCGCATGTCTAACATGCAGAGGCAGGTCGTTCTACAGTTTTGGAGCCACCACTGTGAAAGCCCTATCACCTCTACGTCTTCGTTGTGTCTTAGGGACAGATAAAAGCATCTGGTCTTCTGACCTTAAGGAACGAGTCGGAACATATGGATGCAACAATTCTGCCAGATAAAGCAGGGCACAGCCATGTAGCGACATAAAAACAAACAAAATAGTTTTAAAACAAATTCGTAAGTGAACAGGAAGCCAGTGAAGGGAAGCTAAAACCGGTGTGATGTGTTCACACTTGCCAGTACCAGTTAAAAAACGTGCAGTGGTATTCTGCACCATCTGTAAACGATTTATGGAACCCTGGCCAATCCCAGTAAGGAGTGCATTGCAGTAATCAAGGCGCGAGGTGATAAAAGCATGAATCACAGTTTCGAGGTTGCGTTTTGACAGAAAAGACTTAATTTTAGACGGCCTTCGTAGATGAAAAAACAAGATTTTACCACTGTGTTTACATGTGCGTTAAGTTGCATTGCAGAATCCATTTTTACACCTAAATTCCTCATCACTGGTTTCTCATATTGGGAAAGGGAAGCAAGGTCAAAAGAAGAGGTACAGCTAGAACCACTAGGTCTAAATAGCATGACCTCTGTCTTTTTTTTGTTAAAACTTAGAAAATTCAAAGCCATCCATCCCCTAATGTCTGTAAGGCAGTCAAGAAGGGGCTGGACCGAGTATAAACCCCTGCGCTTCAAGGGAAAGTAAACCTGGCAATCATCAGCAAAGCAGTGAGAAGCAATATTATGCTTCTGGAAGATGGTACCAAATGGTAACAGATACAGCGAAAAAAGGAGGGGTCTCAGGATTGAACCTTGTGGAACCCCCCAGGGAAGAGCAGCAGTGGTAGAGGTAAAACCATTAATATTTACACAAAACGTTCTCTCTGAGAGGTATGACCTAAGCCACTGAAGTGCTGGAACAGTAATACCCACCCACTGCTCCAGCCTAGCGATGAGGATCTCATGATCCACAGTGTCGAAGGCTGCTGTTAAGTCTAAAAGATGTCTATAAGACATTCACTCCAATAAGAAACATACAACAAATAAAAGGTCCCAAGTAGTGCAATTGAAACTAAAAATGAATATTAAAAAGTACAATAGTGTAACAATATGAGTATAAATATTCATTGTTATTGCACAAGAAAAGTCTATAGTGTGATCTGTTATTACACATGAAAAAATCCTGAGTGTATGGCAGAGATTATGAGTCTGACAGCTTCTGGAAAGAACCTGTTTCTCAGCCTATTTGTTCTGGCCCTGATACCACACAGCCTTCTTCTTGAGGGGAGGGGGTAAACAGTCCATAGGCAGGGTGTGAAGAATCCTTCATGATACTGGCAGCCCTCTTCCTGGATCTACTGATATAGATTTCTTCAGTCATTGGAAGACTACTGCTGATGATCTTCTATGCGGAATTAACTCCCCACTGCGGAGCCTTCTTCTCTGCAGCAAAGCAGTTTCCGTACCGCACAGTGACGCATGATGTGAGGATACTCTCATTTCATATGCGCGTCTGTAAAAAGTGGTAAGGACTGTAGTACCTAAGCCAGCCTGTCCCCTCATTAGTGGGCCTTTTTATTAACCTGGTAGTGTTAGTGCTCCAAGTGAGGTCATTACTGATGTGTACCCCAGGTATTTTAAACTGAAGACAATCTCAAAAGCCACTCCTCCTATGCAGAGGGGGACGGGAGGGTTCCTGACAGTTTTCTGGACATCCATGATCATTATTCTTCACATAGATGCAGAGGTTATTAGCTCTGCACCAAGCATCCAGATGTTCCCACCACTGCTGTGTCATCTGAGTACTTGACAATGTGGGTGTTTGAGAATATAGCTGAGCAGCTGTAGGTCAGCAGAATGTGCAGCAGGGGGTTCAAAACACAGTGTTGATGATGATAGCAGAGGAGGTGATGTCAGGGATCCTGACAGTCTCTCTCCTGTTTGTTAGAAAGTCCAATACCCAGTTGCATGATGATGGACTCAGCCCGAGTGTCTTCTGTTTATGTATCAATGTTTGTGGAATGATTGTATTAAAAGTAGAGCTAAAATTCAGGAAAAGCAGTCTGACATGAGTCCCTACACTTAATATGGGCGAGGGCCAGATGAACAACATATAAGATGGTGTCTGTAGTCGACCTGTTCTTCCTGTAAGTATACTAATGGGGGTCAATACCAGTGTCGATATCTTTTTTTATTTTGTCCGATCCTCTCGTGTGCCACGCCCCCTCATCTACCCCGTGTGGATTCCCTGTTCTTACCAGCTGTTTCTTCTTGCTGTTATTTGTTCAATGTATTTAAGTCTGCATTAGGTATGCTTTCCCCAGTCTGGTCATTAACGTTGTGTTGTGTTCCCAAGTGTGTGCGCTCTCGATGAAACCCTTTGTTACCTGACATCCCTGTTTCATTTTTGCACTTGACATGACCCAAAGCACTTCATGATTATGCAAGTTATTGATCAGTAGTCATTCAGGTCTTTGTAACAGGTATCATGACAGATCTAAGGCATGATGGTACCTTTGCTCGGGAGAGTGATATGTTGAAGATGTCGGGCCATACCTCTAAGAGCTGACGTACGCAGCCTGTAAGGACCCGGCTCGAAATATTGTTCAGGCCTGTAGTCATGTGGGGCTTAACTCCTCTAAGGGACCTCCTGATATCCTCAGTAGTTATGCTGGGAAGCTGCTCACCTGTGGCCTGTACTACAAAGCGGGGTTACTGGCTTATCGGGGTAACTTGTCGGATTTAAGGTAGTCTGGGAAAAATGTAAGTGAATGAATATGAAGTCCATTTAAACTGTGGTACCTTAAATCCAACAAGTTACCCCGATAAGCCAGT
>JAODLC010000015.1:21345453-21357401 GCA_026781145.1 Hippopotamyrus pictus | reverse complement strand
TGTCAGAAAATTGCACTAAATGTTGAAAAAGTGGCAAGTAAAAAAATGTTTCGTAACTTTACAAACGGCGCCCCATAATTGCCTTCCTTAATGTTCTCAGCTATGACAAATTGCTTTAGCCATTTTGCAGTGCAGTAAGGCCTGATTCCTGCAGCAGGGAACATACCCCATACCATGACAGAACCACATGAAGTTCTCTGAACTTTACCGTCTTGTTCACACAATTTTGGTGGAGACTTTCCCAAATTCTGTGCCCCAAATAATGTTTCCCATCTGAACCAACTAAATTAAACTTGCTTTCATCACTGAAATTAATTTTGGAGCAGTTCACACAACATGGTCCTCATCAAAGGGCTAGTCTAGCCTTTTCATTCTTCTTGCTTATGAGTGGCTTGGTCACTGTGGAGATGGCTTTCAGTCCATATTGTCCCAGGCAATGAGACCCTGTCTTGCCCGGCCCAGGGCTAATTTGGCAAGCAATTTCAACTGTGGTGTTGAACAGATCCCCTATCATCGTGTTCACTTGCATTCTCACCTTATGTGGGCAACTGGCATTTTTTGGGACTTGAATGACTTAGTTTCTTTGTACAGCTTTAATATTTGAGAGTCAAGCTACTGGAACTACTAAGTTCTCTTTCAATGGCTAAGAAGGTCATCCCATCAGCCTTCATCTGAACAACCTAACGTCACAGGGTTTCAGGCACCTTGGACAGGTCCACCATCTTGCAAAATACCTACCAGTGTTGCGAAATAGATTGGTGTTGCCAGATATTTCAAGATATTTAAGATTAGACCAAAAACTGTCAAGTATAACAAATCATCTAATTTTGATCGCAGACCTTTGAATTTCTTGTTTGAACCTTTTATTTTATTGACGAAATATGATTAAAATATCTCTCATCTATTCTTGTTAGAATAACTTAGAATTTGGACAAGCAGCAAGTTTGTAAATGACAAAAATGTCACTCATTCTCTAATTCTGATCGCCACTGTAGTTTCCGCGAACTTGCAAATTAAATTATTTTATTTGCTCTAAGTGCTCTGCATAAAAACATGTGAGACTACTGAAATGTCAGCTAGTTAAATATGATTTTCCTAGCTTCAACTCAGTGATTTATGTGAGGGTTCTTATAGCAAAATTTTATAGAAAACACATCAACATCATCAAGCTAGAATCTGAACCCACAGGTTATTATGCTGCACCGTGTTTTAAGCAGTTAGATAATTAATCAATCATAGTGTGCTGTGTGGGAAGTTTTATATGCTCAGACACGGTACAGCTCAGCTAGTGTGAGTACACCCTAAGTCCTACAGAAGTCTATGACAGCAGCCTACTACTAAACACACTGAAATATCCATTTATCTGAAATAGTACAAGTGTCATACCACATGTGACAATGCAGTTGCAAGAAACTGTCAATTTTGGTGTTTTTTAATTGTTTTTCATGCAACCCATCTCAGAATAGCTTCCAATGAGCCTTCGTTCATGACGTCACAGCTGAAGATCTTGGATCAGCGACACAAGCAAAAGCTCAATCTTAAAGCACTGGATGCAGTTCTGTTTGGACCTCCGACACGTAAGTAGGCAAGCGGTCAGTACACCAGTGAATCTGTGTGACACGATTGCTACTTATTAAAGCTTAACTTAATTAAACTAAACTAAAATATGTGAAAAATAAATATCCCTGAGACAATATGGGGGGGGGTACACTCCTTATCCTAGAACACCACCAAGACCACCCAACTCGACACAAACATGCATGCATGCATGCATCCATTCATCCACTGTAACTGCTTGTCCTATTCAGGGTTACAGGAGGTCTGGAGCCTATCGCAGAGGCTATATGTGCAAGGCAGGGAACAACCCAGGACGGGACGTCAACCGCGGGACACATACACCATTCACTCACATATGCACAGCTAACAATGAAATTGGTTAATTATTACAATGGGATTCCCATATCCACAGTTTCACTTATTTGCGGTTTACCATGGTTAGAAAAAAAAAAATAGGAATTCTAAAACTGGTTCATAAATTTCAAATTGCATGCCAAGTTAGTATAGGCTGTAAGCTGGTGAGCACCCACAGTAGGCTAAAATATTTTTAAACAAAATATTTTTCTCGTTACAGGGTATGTTCAGGTACATGATCCAATATTTTTCATTGTAAAACATGTAACAGTAGTCTATGTTTTTTCATTGTTCCTTCATCCTTTGACACTCCAAGGCTAAGAATCTGCCAGCAATTGGAAGGTTGCTCGTTTGAATCCTGTGAATGCCAGGAGTGATTCTACTCTGTTGGGCCCTCGAGCAAGGCCCCTAACCAGCAATTGCTTCATCCTGGGTATGATGTTAACCTACATCCAGCCCTGCAAGCAGGTCCTCCAACTTCCGGGGAAAATTTGAGGGTTGGTGGCAGGATTGGCACTCCAGCCACCGGGAAAAACTTCACACTGTTCCACCCCATTCAAACTATTGTGGTGCTGAGGTATCACCCGCTGCATGGCTGCACCTGGGTTCTCGTCCCAGAGGTGGTTCATTGTGTGGTGGGTGTGGCAACATGCTGTATCAGCACATGCTCCTTACCTCTCTCCTCTGTCATTTGAAGGGTGTAAAATGCATGATTATCATTTCTCCATTATCCCTTGATGCATAATATTTTTTCATTGCTATATCATCTTTTGAGAATTAGGTTCAAATGTCAGAATTTCTTTCATTCGATAGATTACAGTACTGTATAATAATGTACTTTACCAACATTAAATATATTAATAATTAATGTCATACTGTGTATAATTTATCATATAAACTTTATCATATGTATGTACACAAACATTATTTTATATATTGGGTCCGCGGGCAAAAGTGGGTTGGCCATGCTCTAAAGTAACTTGCCCCATGTGCTTCAAATAAGGTGACCACCTAATCCAGAAGTCGGCAACCTTTTTAAAGCACAAGATTTACTAAGAGCCACAATGGATAGAGAAGAGAGTTTGACATGCGATTTTTTAATGTGATATAACATGCATTTAACACAAAAACAAAACTTCGAGTACATACAAAAAATAAAGAAAAACAATTTTGGGGCGGGAAGGGGGGGTGGCTCTTAGTTTTAAATCACTTGGACGTGTAACAGCGCAAAGGTGACTGATATCACAATATCGTTCAGTTCTGCACCTCTTCTTTCTTGAGTAAAGTTCGTTTGGCTCTGCAGTCGTTTGGCCTTCACTCTTCACTTCACTACTTGTGACTGTGCTGACCGTGCAGAACAAAATGTCCACAAATCACCACTCCGAACTCAGCTGGGTATAATATGTAAATTGGAGAAAATATAAAATTTTACGAGGACCTGGGAAGGCATGGTGACGATTTACTAGAAAAAGTATATGGAAGAATTTGGAATCCCAATAAACTTTACTTTTATTTCCAAAATTGAATGATACATCCAATTTCGGACACTGAAGAAAACTGCGGAAAACATACAATTTGACCGGATACATAATCTCATCGTAGAGAATAAGTTTGAGGAAGATGTAAATTATGCAGTTAAGACATCACAGAAGCGTGCGACGGACCGCCTCATTCACATATAGCTAAAGAAATATCTAAATGAAAAATAATAATATTAACCCATAAATAATAATTATTTATATTTACGAAAGTATTATCATAATATGTTAAGACATGAAAATGTGAATGTGATTTCACTTTAACACTGAGTTTTTGCTGTGTGCTGATTGGTCAGTCTTCTATAATCATGCATGTCACTACTGCTAATGTGAAACAGCTGGATGAGTTTTTCAATCAAGGAAACAAAGCAGTATAAGCACAAGAATAATTGAAATAATTAGCCAAGCCTTTCGGTTTTAAAGCAGTTTGTAAAACCTGAAGTAGCTCACAGTGTCCCCCAGACAAGGATTAGATGAACATCCAAGTTTCAGTCCATGTGCTTTAGATTGATAGGGTTCTATGACTTTTTAATTCTGTTTTGATTATACATCCAGGGGGTTCTTGGGTTACGACAGAGTTCCGTTCCTACGACAGTGACATAACCCAAATTTTGTTCTAAGTAGAAACACACCCTTTTTCTGATCTCTTTAAAATGTCTAATTTCACTTCACAAACGGAACTCTTGCACTTTTAACAGTCCAAAATGGCGTAGGTACTGGGGGACGCCAACCCCCTCATTCATATGCTGCATTACTGTGTAGTTTGCCCACGTAGTCCGTAAGTACGACGCTAAAAGCGTAAGCTGAAACACTCATGTCTCAATTTGTTAAAGTTTATGGGAGCGAGCATCGTAAACTCAAAACGTCATATGTCGAGACGTCATAACCTGAGGACCCCCTGAATTATATAAAATAAATATCTAACTAGTTCGGGGGGCAGCATGGTGGCGCAGTGGTTAGCACCATTACCTCACACCTATGGAACCAGGGTTTAAGTCTCTGCCATGGCTCTGTGTGTGGAGTTTTTATGTTCTACCTGTGTCACTATTTGGTTTCCTCAAGGTACTCCCCCCTCCCCCCACAGTCCAAGAACATGCTGAGGTTAATTGGAATTACCAGAATGCCCATAGGTGTGCATATGTGATTGAATGGTTTGTCAGTGTTCCCTGCAGTGGGTTGGCACCACATCCTGTGTAGTTCCCTGACTTGCACGCTTAGGGTCAGACCCCTAAGCCCTGAATAGGAGAAGCAATTACAGAAAATGGATAGAACTAACTTCTTTGAAGCCTGAGAACTTGTGCTGGGCGATATATCGAGTCCCGCGATATGAATACTTCTTTTAAATGCATCATTTGGGAAGGAAATTATCATGATATATTAATTTCGTTAAAATTTTTAGAAATTTTGCAAGCACATTGGCCACTCATTTTAAATACGCTCATTGTGACAAGCCTCCCCTATTTACCTTGACCATACACGCAATGGCAGAGAATGAGGAAGAAGCAAGTAATGCTGTTGGAGATTTGTTAATCCCAAAATATATTGTGGCAATGTTGTTTGAGAATGGTTCGGCTTTAGAGAGAGTGATATGGAACAAAGCTTTGCTTAAGGGAAATAGGAACGAAGACCAGCAACATAACAAACCTATTCAATCATTTGAAAACAAAACACACACTGTAAAGTACAAGGAGTTCATTACACACCTCGAAGTTTCTTCTCAAGATGCAAAGAAACACACCAGTGGTACATAACAGGGCAGTCTGACAGCAATGTTCTCTCGTTGCATGCCATATGAACTGACAGGTCCTAAATGTAAGTAAATAACACCTGCCATAATGTACTGCAGCTTGTATTTAACAGAATTTCTGAAGTCATGATTGTCCTTGCCATAATATAGCTTTAAAAGGGACAGTTTTCTTGTTACTTTATAGCAAATCTGCATGAGTAAAAGCACTTACTCCTACAAACACTGACAGTTTTTTTTATTATTTTCTTTGTATGTCTATGGTAATCTTATTTAAAGTTGCTACTATGAAATTTGATCTAAGTAAACACAAGGACCAAATAAAGATAAAACATCTTTTTTAGTGAATTGTATGGGGAAAATATTGTTGCTTATCGAACATCAACACTTGGTCCACAAATATTGCGATTTAAATTTTGAGATATATCACCTAGCGCTATTGAGAACCTATTTTTTCATGTTAGAAGTCAACACTGTATATATAAATTCCGACGTACGACCTGTCTGTCAGAACAGAACTCAGTTGAAAGTCAATATGTATGTGGAAACAAGCTGCTTAATTTCTCTGATGAAATGATTTTCTACAAATATATCACATTTACCTTGTCCCTTTTGTGATTTTGCTCCAGGTCCCCAACATAACTGGCTGAAAGACCTCATTCTGATGGTCTCCATTGTCATTGGGGTTGGTGGCTGTTGGTTTGCATATGTGCAAAACAAGTCCTCCAAGGTGCACATCTCACGGATGATGAAGGATCTAGAGAGCTTGCAACATGCTGAGCAAAGCCTGTTGGAACTGCAGTGCCGGTGAGTGAGCCCTTGAGCTCAGAGGGCCCCATATACTCATAATAAATGTGTATCATTTAACTGTTTTGAGTAAAAAAGCTGTGTTGTTCCACATATAACTAAAGTTGCCACTTTTGATTTTAAGAAATGCTAGGCCATCCCCACCTTTCTAGATCCACAACAATAAAATTTGCTTGATGATGAACTACGACTAAGTGACACAATCAAATATCCCCACAGTAAATTTATCCAATGAAAATACCACAGTATAACAAAAATATTATTACAAGCCTATCTTACAGGGGGCCGCGTGTGGCTCAGTGGGCTAAGCCTGTGTACCTGTAATCACAAGATCGCGGTTGAAAGCCAGCCGCAGCATTTCTGTGGGTCCTTAAGCAAGGCCCCTAACCCACAGTTCCCTAGGTGCACCAACAGGTGGCTGCCCTTCGCAAACAGCTTACTCTACTAAGAGCAAGTTGAGGGAGGCTGAAAAAGAATGTCCCCATGGGGATAGTAAAGGACCCATACGCTCATACAATGTAACTGTGAGTTTGAAAAAGCTGGGGAAAATAATTTTTGAGTTATCATGCTGATAAGATCAATATAAAAATAAAGATTTTGGCATCAGTTTGATGTGTCAATCTTGGCTGATACTGACAGCTGATATTTAAACTTTGCCAATATTTATAGTTAGAAGCACCAGAGCGAAAAACACAGCAAATGAAATAAAGGAGATGATTGCGTCGAATGATCAGTCATTTTCTGTAGTGGGGGACGGGGGATTTCATCTTTTCATTCAATGCTTATAAGAGATCTCAAAGTACCAGCATGGTTATAATTTCTTATTAAATATGGCCTGTGGATTGATATGTTGTTTTCCACAGGCAATTAAAAATCAATGTAACATTGTCCCACTAATGTGTGCCAACAACTCCCCAGTAGTAAATTATCCTACCCTCCAAATCCATTTTATTTCCTGCTACATTTTATTTCACACCACGTGTTCATGGCACTGAATTGTGATCTAAGTTTTCTTGTTCTACATCATGAAAAACACTGAATAACATTAGACTGGCTACTGCAGATACTTGAGAATAGCAAGATATAATGATTCAACAAAATCCTCACATTCACTTTCATCTGCAGTTAGTTGTTCTGGAGTAAACACTGAGAACTAAAAGCTGCCAAGCAATAAACATAGCAATAGGTTCTCAGTAGCTGTAAAAACTAATTGTCTAGAGAAAGGAAATTACCGCATTACATTTAACAGATACAGCCAGGGAATTATCCTTCATTATGTTGAAATTCAAGTTTGACGCTGTAAGATTTATTGTTTGTTTGGTTAGTAATTGGTTAATTTATTGGATTATTTATTTAATAAGGCAGTCTCGGGTGAGAGGAGGAAGAATGTTTCTTCAAGTTACGGGCTGGGGGTGGAGGTGGGTACGGTTTGTGGGACCTTAATACGAAGCGAGTCTCTGTACACTTAGCCTGGAAAAAGCCCAGGAAGAGAAGCGCACTGTTGCCGTGGAGAAGCAGAACCTGGAGCAGAAAATGAGGGATGAGATAAATGGGGCCAAAAGAGAAGCACACCGGCTAAGAGAGCTGCGAGAAGGGGCCGAAAACGAGCTCAGTCGCCTCAAGTACGCCGAGGAGGAGCTTGTGCAGGTGTTACACCACATCGCTGTCACTGTTGCACATTACAATGCTGCCACTGTGTCACACTTTACCACTGTCACTGTTTGACACAAACTGCTGCCACAGTGTCACACTAGACCCACGCTTCTGTCACTGTGTCACACCACACCAATGTCACTGGTACATACCACACTGCTGTCACTGTTACACACCACACTGCTGACACTGCATGACTCTACACCACTACCACTGTGTCACACCACACCAATCCCACTGCATCGCACCACATCTCTATCACTATTGCACATCCCACCACTGTCATTGTGTCAGATTATATCACACTATATCACTGTCACTGTTGCACATCACATTGCTTCCACTGCATCACATCACTGTCACTTTTGCACATCCCACCACTGCCATTGTGTCACACTACACTGCTGTCACTGTTTCACACCACACCCCTGTCACTGGTACACACTACACTACTCTCACTGTGCCACAGTACAACACTGTCCCTGTTTCACACCACACCGCTGCCACTGTGTCACACCACCCCATTTCCACTGTTTCATACCACACTGCTTGTCCGTGTTGCATATCACACAGCTGCCACTGTATCATGCTTCACCACTACCACTGTGTCACACTACTCTGCTGTTACTGTCTCACACCACACCACTGCCACTATGTCAAACGACATACCACTGCCACTGTACTGCACCACACTGCTACCACTGTGTCACAACATCATTCACACTGCACTTAATGTCGAAAGAGTAGAACGATGATGTCAGTGTGTGCGAGGTGCTGTGGAAGGGGTACCGCTTCAGAAGTGATGACAAAAATAGAGGACCATGCGATGAACGCAAGACTTTTTTGAATTAGCTGCAAATGTTTCGATTATTTTTAGCTTTATATGTTATTGTTCCATGGCTTAATCCGAAACAGTTCATTCAAAATTTCTAAGTGTCCCATGACTCATCTGAGTCCATCTGCCAACAACTTATTCCTGCACTTCAGTGGTCCAAGACGAACTACCATTTGTATGCTCCAGTTAAAAAGCGGGTCGCAATGAGAGATGCATTCATGCATGAACAGCAATTCAGGCATGCTAATACATGAGGATACCGCAAATGAAGTACAAATTAGCATATAAAGGTTAAAGTGCATAGTAATTTCTTGACAAATTAGCGCAAATGCACATAAGTACGAGGCACTGAAGGAACTACTGCGCAATATGCATTAATGGACTGCTTTGATAGGGAGAGTGAAAAGAATGAAACATTTTGGTAAACCTTTATCTTGCAAATAGAAAATAATCAAGAAATATGTAAATCTTTCATGAGCATGTCCTGTCCATGTGCATTCAATTCACCTGTTGTTAAAACAAGCACATGAAAGACATGATAGCTAAATTTCACGTAAATTACTAGCATTTCAAGCAAATAGTGTTAGTCTATTATTTCCTTTGCTGTAACAAAGCAGACAGCTGTACATTTTGTATCACTGGCTGGTACATCAAAGTCAGATTCCAAAGGTAACTTGACAGTTAGCTAAGTTGACGTTACAATGATATGTAGCTAGCCCAGCCCTAGTCACAACACATGTTCAACACACAACACAACGGAGCATTCAGTGATATGCAATTTTGTTTGATGGATCCTTGGAAGGCATCTGACATACAACAAATGTAATTAAAGTTCATAGTAACATTACAAGTAAATACAACAACAATGACTTACCCGATTCCTCCAAAGCGGTTGTGGCATTCAATACTCCAGTCACCTGGTTAGCAGGTCTGTTTCCCAACACGGAGTCCATGATATTTATTTTTAGGGCTGCCAGCACCCCTTTAATATAGCTCTCTTTTCGACTTCCTGTATTTTTTTTCATTTTTCATTCATTTTTCAGTTATTCTGTTAACTCCTGCCTTCTCCAGTTCACTCTGCATTGCTTCATAAATTTTTGTTTTCCACTCTGATGACTGTAATGCCGCCTTCTGACGTCATATGCACCCAAGTCTGGCCTAGCAACCTTTTCGGGCCAGAAAAATTAGCTCCAGCCCGGATATATACCGGATGTATTGGTGTGAATGCAATAACCAGGCTCTGCATGGGCACCAGCCCTGGTGTGAAAGAGCTATGTGTCACACCACACCTCTTTCACTGTCACACCACACTACTGCCAGTATGTCACACCACTGCTACTGCGTCATGCCACACCCTTGCCACTGTTTCACACCACATGGTGCCCAGTGTGTATGACGGAATCATTTTTTTCCAGGACTGTTTCGTTCAACAAAAAACATTTCACCATGCCCCTGTAATCAGCTGTAGACCCGGTCATATGCAACAATACCTTAGTAATCTATTTATTTATCTTTTGTTTGCAAATTTCTGTAGATATCGTCATATCCACCACCAGCTTATTTCCATTGTTACATATTGTACTTATTTACTTAATGCAGAACATATTATTCTATGTGGTATAATGTATTGTCATTTTGCCTTTTTGTGTGGTTGTTTACTGTGCAGTCTTAATCACAATTTCCACATGGGTAATAAAAGTTTTCTTTATGTAAAGGCTGTAGTAAATGTAACTAGCTAACCATTATTTATCAAAAATCCTTATAGCTATTTTAAATGCTGCACACACAGTACATTTAGAAATTACTCGGACCCCCCTCACATTTCTCACATTTTGCTGTATTGTATTCTTCTGCTCAAATCATTTAAATAAATTTTCCCCTTATCAATGCACACTCAATACCTCTTAATGACAAAATAAAAAGATGAAATGAGAATATTTAGCAAATATGTTGAAAATCTGCAGAGAATATCTTCAGAGAAAAATGGCATAAAATACCCAAATCCATGTGTTCAAAACTTGTCACTTCATATGCATACCTTGAGGCTGTAATTGATGATGAAGGATCTTCAACTAAATACTGAGTAAATGTCAGTGTAATGTTTCATTTTTTTATTTTTAATAAACATGCAAAAATTTCATTATGGAGTAATGAGTGTAGATTGATGAATTTGATTTACATTTGTTAACTGATGGAAATATATGTAAATGCATTTTGGACTGTGCCTCCTTGCAGAGCTTCTGGCTTCATCTTCAGTTGTGATATATTCCTACCCTGGACAGGTGCGCATGGCCCTGAAGCGGGCGGAGAAAGAGCTGCAGGCAGAGTGGTCAGTTCCCGAAGCCCTCCAGATGTGGCTGCAGCTTACACATGAGGTGGAGGTGCAGTACTACAACATCAAGAAGCAAAGTGCAGAGCTGCAGTTGACGGTGGCCAAGGATGAGGTGAGGACAGTTAGCCATTATCACATCCTGCTCCAGTGTTTTTCAGCTAAAGGTTTATACTGAATTTCAGATGAGGCTCAGCTACAGTTGCTGTCATGGACAAAGTAAGACATATATGATCCATGTTGTTGCAGAAAACTGCAAAAGAGCTTCTATTTCTGCATGTGAGTCAGGCAGCCCCAGGAACAACAACTGATAAGTTTACAGTTAAACATTAATTATTCATAGTTCTGATATTAGTTTGAATGTAGATTTCACAGTGGAAGCATGAAAAGTGTGCCAATTCACTGTAAAAATTCAGGGTCCAATTGTAAAATAATTTATGATCAAACTGTGAAAGTACATACTGTAGTACAACTGTCAAACAAGTTTACTGTTTTACTAAGAAATTTCACAGTGCATTTTTCCTGGGACTATTTTGAATATATATTTTTTTAATTAGAAAGTGAGTCATGCCTGATTTCTAGGGGATACACAGAATAAAGCAAAGCAGTCACTGAGGTGGAGGATTGAGGGGGGCAATTTTGAGGTTAAATTAGACAAAATTCATTTTACCCCATTGTGGTAAAATCCATTCACCCCCTCCCAAAGATCAATCATTTAGGGTTGCCATGATTGATTGATGTAGCCGATGACGTCAATGCAGAAAATGCGTCAACCTCAGTATTTTAAATCAATGCATCTTTTTTTTTTTAATTGTTTTAATGAAATTACCGTTTTTGATTTTTAAAACGCTTCAGTTAATTGTGACAAATGTTTTCCTTCAATATCCCAAAAATGAATAATTTGTGAAATTAAATAAAAATGAACTATATTTACCAAGAAAATATGTCAGACTTTAGACTGTACAAAGTACCGCCATCCACTAACTTTTTTTTTACCGTTTATCTACCATATGTCGTTGTTTAAAAGATGTTGTTGTTGCTGTGCTGTCTCTCTCTTCATAAGAACATAAGAACATAAGAAATTTACAAACGAGAGGAGGCCATTCGGCCCATCAAGCTCGTTTGGGGAGA
>JAODLC010000015.1:21203911-21214720 GCA_026781145.1 Hippopotamyrus pictus | reverse complement strand
GCCGGGCTGAAGGGATGTAGCGATGGATCGATGAGGACAGATACGGTGCTGGGGGATCGAGGGTCTTTCCCTGAGGCATGTGGCTGTTTGTGGGTCCTCAGGCTCCAGTCTAGCTGTCGCCTGTGGGTCCTCCTCCGGGGGGGACTGCATCGGTCTGTCGTAGTGAAGAAAGAGCTGAGCCAAAAGGCAAAGCTCTAGATTTACCAATCGATCTACGTTCCTTCCCTCACCTATGGTCACGAGCTGTGGGTAGTGACCGAAAGAACGAGATCGCGAGTGCAAGCGGCCGAAATGTGTTTTCTCCGCAGGGTGGCTGGGCTCTCCCTTAGAGATAGGGTGAGGAGCTCGGTCATTCGGCAGGGACTCAGAGTAGAGCCGCTGCTCCTCCGCATTGAGAGGAGCCAGATGAGGTGGCTCGGGCATGTCCCACTGGGAGGAGGCCCCGGGGAAGACCCAGGACACGCTAAAGGGACTATGTCTCGTGGCTGGCCTGGGAACGCCTCGGGATTCCCCCAGAGGAGCTGGACGAAGTGGCCGGGGAGAGGGAAGTCTGGGTTTCCCTGCTGAGACTGCTGCCCCCGCGACCCGACCTCGGATAAGCGGAAGTTAATGGATGGATGGATGGAAGCTAAGTAACAAATTGAGAATGACAGCTCAGTTGTCTTGAATCCTGGTGATCTAAACTTTCAAGCTTTCATTACTGCGTGACTAGATATATGCCAAAAGGGGTAGTGTTTGAAACATTGAAAGAGCGTTTTTTGGAGTGCAGTGCGTGGGTCACTGCCAGGCTAGTTACCATCCACGTAGAGGTATACGCTCTGGCTACAGCTCATGTAAATACCTGATAAATGTGAAATAATGTTCTTGTGGAAAGGATGTTCGTGAATGATTCAGAGCATGATGCATTTTGATTGGCATCCCTTATGGTCTTGTGAGGCCTATTTTTTTCTGTTAAACAATTGTAGCTGAAAATAAACAGCCAAATTACAACCAATAGTCTCAGTCATTGAGGGCAAAATAGGCTTAATAGCAAGGATTTAAGTTACTTAATATTTACAACAGTTAGATTTTCCAGAGGCTGCATCTGTCCTGACATTGTATCTATTCTTGTGATAGATTCCAGAAACAGGTTCAGTGAAGCAAGTCCTGCGCAAGAAGATGGATATTATTTTATTTATTTATTTAATTTAAATTTGTGTGTACTTCTAAGTTCAAACATGTTTGGTTGGCAAAATAAATGTTATAAATTCAAATCAGAGCGTCTTCCGTGTCTGGATGGATGTAGAGTATTCTTGAGTCTATAAGGTAACAATAACATAATAATAAGAACCTTGTTTTAATTGTAAAATGCATTTCAGTAAAAGAAAATTTTGTTTTTGTCGATTCTATTGTAGTTACTTGTACTACATTGACTAGGTAAAATAGAATTGCATTACTAAAATAACGAGACTAAAATACAATTTTCATTGACTAAAACTAGACTAAAATGTCATCAGTTTTTGTTGACTAATAGTCATGGATAATTCTGACTAAAATATGACTAAAATGCTTTTAGTCGACTGAAACTTGACTAGACTAAAATGAGTATGACGTGTCTAAGACTAATAATAACTAAAATGACAGCTTGATGCAAAGACTAGACTAAAACTAAAATTAAGACAGGCCGCCAAAAACAACTATAATTGACACTCTTCAAAAGCATTTCTGAGATTGATAGCCCTTGTTCAAGCCACATGTCAATGAAAGCCAGTAATTCTGGGTCAACACGGTTTTTTACACCCTCGTCTTGAACGTTGATGTCATGTCCACTGTGTATCATTATTTTGTGCACAACAGCATTTGTAAATCCAGCATGCTTGACTATACTGAAAGACACATACAGTTGCAAATACACATACAGGCCCAAAGCATAGAAGTAAATCAACAACAGAATGGCTTCAACAGAAGAAAAAAACGCCTTCTGGAGTGGCCCAGTCAGAGTCCTGACCTCAGCCTGATTGAGATGCTGTGGCATGACCTCAAGAAAGTGATTCACGCCAGAATCCCAAGAAACAGTTCTGTAAAGAGGAATGGTCAAGAATTACTCCTGACCATTGGGCAGGTCTGATCTGGAAATAAAGGAAACATTTGGTTGAGGTTATTGCTGCCAATGGAGGGTCAACCAGTTATTAACTCCAAGGGTTCACATACACATAAAGATTAAAATGCACATTTCTTGTCATATCAGCACAAATGCACATAAAATAAGTTCTGTTAACCAGAGACACTGCATTTTCCATTGAAAATGCACTGTCAACTTACGTGCATTTGCAGATGGCCTTCTTGTGCAGAGTAGAGATTCTGGATCAGCACAGGGTGTATCGATTAAATGATGTGCACAACCCTGTTATCTGCTATAATTAGAGGTATTGAAATGTCTTGCTGAGTAAATTACTTTTCTAATTTGGGTGTAATTTAAACTGCTGTCTCAAAATTACTCTCCACCAAATGTGGCATTTATTGAATAAGGAAACATATTAATTTTCATTATGAGGAGGTATTCAGAAGACTAATAATGCCAGCTTCACTCTGGACTTTAGCCTTGCCTTGCAAACCTGGAAAAAGCCACCTCTGTCATGTAACACTACTTGCATTATATTGCTGTTGTAAGATAAGAATAATAATAATAAGTTTTATTTATACAGCGCCTTTGTCACACTCAAGGATGCTTTAGAATGCAAACAATGATACAGAAAACAATGCACATGCAACAGCAACAGTAACAACAGAATAACAACAGGAATGTTACATAGTAGCAGTTACATTATAGCATTAATGGAATAAGTGAGTCAACTGAAGCTTGAAAATGTTAAAAGACTGTATCTCTCGCAGACTGTGAGGAAGTGTGTTCCATAGTGTAGGTGTTGTCACACAGAATGCCCTGCCACCCACAGAGGATAATCTGAATTTAGGATCAGTAAGAAGGTTGGAGCCCGATGATCTTAGTGTGTGAGCAGGAGTGTATGAAAGAAGGTCAGACAGAAAGTGAAGGGCAAGTCCATGGAGAGCTTTGTAGGTGATTAGTAAAATTTAATATTTTAAGTGAGGGGTAACCAATCATGAAGAATCGGGGTGATGTGGGCGGATTTTCTCGTACGTGTTAGCAAACGGGCAGCAGAATTCTGAACATATTGTAGTTTGTTGAGAAGTTTCGATGGGAGGCCAGAAAGCAGTGCGTTACAGTAGTCAAGGCGGGTGAAGTGATGAAGGCATGGATTAGTGTTTTAGTATCCGCAACACTGAGGGATGGACGGAGGCGAGAGTTGTTGGAAAAATGCAGCCTGTACCAGAGAGCTAACATGTGACTGAATGGTAAGAAACTGATCGAAAATTATGCCCAAGTTATGAACTGTACTCGAAGGTTCTACTAAGACTCCATTAACATTATTTTTTATCTTAGACAGAGTGGATAGAAGTGATTTAGTATCCACCAGTAGAATTTCCGTTTTATCAATGTTAAGCTGTAAAAAAAAATGAGTCAACCAGTGTGTGATTTCGCAGAGACAGTTAGTTAGTGAAGATGGTGGCATGGACGTACTAGTGTCAGCACTTACATATAATTGAGTGTCATCAGCATAGCAATGGAAGCTGAGACCATAGTGACGTATAATTTGACCTAAAGGAAGCATATATATGGTGAAAAAGGCCTAGAACTGGTCCCTGGGGAACACCCTGTGTGAGAGGAGCAGTATCAGATTTGTGTGTCTTGATGTACCATTTGATGACTCAGGTCTCTTAGTCCAAATTGTTGGAATTGCGTTGAAGGAGGTATAGTTTACTCAGATGCCAGTTATTCTATGTGCAAGCATTGTGTGCATAACTGCATATATTCCCACTCATTCATACAGATAGAGTACTGAAGCCTCCCTGATTAAGTACATTTATCAAAGAGCACAGCATCAGGCTACCATCCTGGAGTTTGCACTGCAATTCACCTTCTCATTAATCGCCACAGACACTCTGCCACCAAAGTTTTCACTGTTTTACTGTTTTGTCTCACTGGGGATAGTGGGGACTGCAGCGAACTAAAAGTATTACCAAGCAGTAATTCAGTGATTGAGCCCCCTACAGGGATTCTGGTTTTTTCTTTGAAGTTTAACCAACTTTAATGCTCTCACCTACCATTAATGATTATCACATACTGAACTGTGACGAAAAAGTGACAGACATGTAAAACAAAATAAATTGAATTGAATTAAAATATTTTACTGTGAACACTGGACACTGATGAAAGGGCCTTACTGAGTCATGTTTGACGTGTTGTACTACATCAAAACCCTAGGGAAACAAACTAATACAAAAAATAAAGGCAGTTTTCTTTCATTTGACTTGGGAATACCCTATCATTGAATGGAAAAGGGATTCTACACCAAGAGAACGATTTCTGCTAGAGAATGGACTATGATACAGATGACATCACTCCTTGTCCTGGCTGAAATCAGAGTTTATGTTTCTGTGGTCTGTGAAAGGTCAAAAGGGCAGGGCAAGGAATCCTCCATAATGTTAAGTGTTTCAGGCTACCCCCTGTATACCAATGGGCTGCACCGCACAAAAACTCACTTATGTTTTTATCTCCTCCTTTGGAGCACCCACAGCTGGTGCCACTGCCAGCCTACATGTGGCCAGCAGCAGCATCTTGAATTCAGGGCATTTCTTCCACATTCCCTTAACATGACATTTTCTCATTGGTAAACTGATAATCGGGAGGTGGAAGGGGTGGGAGGGGAAAACTTAATCTCCAGCACAAGCATAAATGAACCGGGAGGAAAATGGCCAGTGGGAAACCTCTGCGGAACATTTCCTGGATCAGAACAACAGTGTGGGGGAGACCTGGGAATTAGGAGGATAATAACACTGACTGTCAGGGAAGGAAGGAGGGAGGAAAGTAAGAAGGTAAGGAAAAGGACAGACAGACAAAGCCACCTGTCAAGACTTTTGGCATTTATTTCTTTCCTTTCTCTCAAAATAACAGACTGTGTCACAGATACAAGGCATGGTGCAGGTGGAGAAGACTAACAAGGATTTATTGAAGTAAAGAACACAGGGAGTAATCAATTAACCAATCAACTTGGGTGCAGGACAACAGAATAGAACAATCAACAGGCACAAGAAAACAGGCAACAGGTGGTTTTAATAACAAACAAACACAGAAACTAGGGAGCTTAACAAATACCAAAACCTAGGAAACATCAACTACATACTGGGAATTAAACACTAGGATTGGAATACAAAAATAATTAAACAGAACACAACAACACAAGCAGGGAAAACCTAGGACAAGACAAGGAGTACCAAGATGGGATGGCTGGTGACACCTGCTGGCCAAATGTGGAAAAGCCACGAAGGACAGGACAGACCCTGACAAGATTGGCTCTAATTGTGAGTATAATTATGATTTAATACCTGGCTTGATGCCAATGATTCAACCTCCTCTCACTGTGCTGCCTTTTGATTTGCTTTATCTTTCATTTAAGTAGAAGGGAAGCTTGAGTGCTGTGATGGTAATAAACTGCTCCTGCCCACAGGAGCAGCTTGTCAGGCCTCTGCAGAGCCTCGTCGCCACAAACTACATGGCATGCTGCCCGATGGGCCAACCACAGCTGTAGTGCAGCACTCTTAAAATGTTTTGGCAACATTGTGAGAAGGTTCCTAAATGGCCGGCTTCTACTGATTAGTAAATGACCCAAATGACCAAAGGTAATTTGTTATTTTAAGAGAGATGGTGAATAGAAGCAGAATTTTGTAGTTTCAATTGTTAACTAATAATTCAGATGACGCTATTTAGCAAGTCATCTACCACCCAACATGGGAAAAGGAGCCAAAAATCCCCACTGTGACATCTGTTTAAACTGGATACTGGACAGTCACAGACCCACTCTGAGGTCTATAGGGGGCAGACAGGAAATCGCTGAAAGTCAGGGCTGCAAACTCATGCTTGTCACGCATGTGCAATCATTTGCACCGGTAAATATACCACTAGAGAGACATGGAAACAAAAGGAACAGGTTCTTAATAACATTAATTTTAAGGCAACTTGATTGGTTTTATGGATTGACCAGAGGACATAAAAACTTGGATGTCACAAAACTTCCTTAGTCTTACACCGGCCCTTTGCGTATAAGATTGGCTACCCCTGATCTTGAGGCACTGGTCAACCCATGGGTTGAGTGGGTTCAGGTAACTTTGCCAGAAAATATCTGACTAAGTTATAAATAACCAGTGGTGGGCAAGGTTCCACTAATCTGCTAGTTAATGAAGCTAACTCTTGTCTAAGCGGATTAGCTTTTCTGCTAGTTTTGAAACTTGTTAGTGGACAAATTAGCTTCTGCTAAATTTAGTTCTGCTAACAGTTAATCTGGTAACATTTGTTCACAGGTAAAGTAAATAAAGTTTAATGGTCAATAACATTTGTAAATTCTAAAATCATTCATATTTGTTCCAGTCTGTAGTAAGCATGTCTGCAACAGTCTATCTGGCATACTGCTGGCTGACTACATGTAAACACAAGACGTTGACTGGTCAATAACTTGCCGTTTTTAAGGTAGTCTGGGCTAAAGGTAAATGAACAAAGAGTCCATTTAAACTGGAGTACCCTGAATTAAATGGAGAACTGGGGCCTGTGTCACAAAGCATTGTATTTCTAGCATTGTCCATAGCTTGTTGAATTTCAGGTACCCTAGTTTAAATTTATTTTATCTTTGTTCAGTTACATTTAGCCCAGACTACCTTAAATATGACAAGTTTTCGAAGCAAAGACATCTTGCTTCGACCCCAGTTATTATCTTCTATTTTACAAGTTGTAGAGCAATAAAGAGCAGAGACCCTCCTTCCTAGTGCTGAGTAAATGACGCCATGTTTTTAGTCCTCAAGTGGCTTCACTGAGGCCAAAATGTCAAAGTGAGCCAGTCGCAGAATAGGACTCCTCCAACGAAAACGCTTATATCTCACAAAAAGTTTATTCCAGAGGCTCTACAGCAGGGGTCTCCAACTCCGGTCCTGGAAAGCTACTATCCAGTAGGTTTTCTGTCCCACTTGGCTTCTGATGAGCGACACCAGTTCCTGGTATTTACCTGAGAACAGGTGTAGCTCATCAGAAGTTGGGTATGATACGTACTGGATGGTAGCTCTCCAGAACCCCCCAGAGACCCCTGCTCTACAGAATCCAATGATCCCTAATCGGGCAAGTCCTAAATATCCCTAGGTAATCATTCCAGCCCTGCAGAACTAAATTACTGAACAGGTTAGACTTTTCAGCTGTCTATAGGTATGTTTTAAGGGTTTTAGAGCCCAAAACCAAACCAGAGCTAAATTTATATTAAAAAGATATTGATTAGCGGTCATTGTTAGCTACTGCTAAATTTTTTAGTGGTTCATCGGTTTAGCATAATCAAATTAAACTTTGACGTTAGCAGATTAGTGGTTATTGAAGCCTATTTTCTGGTTAGCTGTGCCCACCACTGTAAATAACTTACAGAAATATTGCATGCAGGCTCATTTAATTGTGTGCAAAAGGCAAGATATTGACTACTAGTCCACCTCTAGGGCAGCAGGCACACAACTTCAATTCAGCTGGCTCCATTTAAATAAAGACTTAAATAATAAAGGAAAAAACACACTCATGTGTATACTCTTATTGATTTACTGGAAGCAAATTGAATGACTAATACTTTTTGGCACTAAGCCTTCTTCAACTTCTTATCTTCCTGTAGATGGCTTAGTCCAGAAACATGTTGATAAAAACCAAATAGCCTCAAATAATGAATCCTTAAATTTAGAGGAGCATTAGAGGAGAAAATGGGTCAATGTGAACAGAAATCTATTAATTCTATCTCAACTACCTCCTATTTTCCCTCTGTGAATTTAACATCAGGCCAGCAGGATTTTCACAGCTATAGATTCAGGTAGGAAATCACCGTGGCTTCATTTAAATCAGGGGTGTCAAACCGCAGTCCTGGAGGGCCGCAGCCCTGTGTAGCTTAGTTCTTTTCCTGTTCAACCACGAATGATTCAGCTCAACAGCTATGTTGTAATTAGCACAAGAAGTTGAATCAGGTGTGTTAAATGAGGGGAAACCCAAAAATGTGCAGAGCTCTGGCCCTCCAGGACTGGAGTCTGACACCTGTGATTTAAATGAAGGTGTTTCACTCCTAAAGATATGTATATTGTGCTGTATATCACATGTATAGAAAGAAACAGACCTAAAATGGCAGTAATTTAACATGTCAAAATAAATATAATTTCGAAGTAATTAAGGTTATGCATTGCCTTGTGCTATTGTATGACCAAACTCTGTGTGTCTGGGGAGGGAACATTTAATGCTTGTTTTTCACCAAAGAAATTAGAGTATAAGCAGAGGTGGACATTTCAGATCCAGAAAGTAAAAATCCAAACCAGGATTTTGTTTCAACCAACCATTTGAATGAGCCAGTTGACCTTGCAGTCAACGGCACCTGCTTAAACACACACAGCCAATGAGAGGCACCCACTGTGGCTAGGTGGGGCTCATTAACTCAGTATGAACTATACTGGCAGTGCTGTCACTCTTGATTTGCATGCAGTGATGTGTTGGGATTCCTCATGCCTGTGTTACCTACATCTACCTCATTGTTATAATTACTGCTGCAAGAGCTTCTTCATCATTCTTACAGTGTTATCTTGCATGCAAGGACATAGATTTGGGTATGGACAGTAGCGATATGTCTGTACCAATGTTGTGGGTCTAGCATGTATATTTGGGGGGGGGGGGGGGGGTTTCAGGGCTGATTTGGTCCCTGCAAAACCAAATCTACAGTCTTAATTGTATTACTGCTGCTCTGTTCTGCACATGCTCCTGCACTTTCTGCATCCCCTCCCACTCAGTAAATCACTCAGTGGTCCAGATACAAAGGAACCACATAATGCACCTGCCGACCTGTGCTGTCTCTCCATCTGCCTTAATTTATCTTGCATTAAATTATGTGAACTTGTGCTGGCCAGAAGATGATGGGTTTTCTGCTTGAGTCTCGTTCCTCCCCGGGTTTCTTCTACTCTCTGGGGGAGTTTTTCCTTATCACTGTCACCTCAGGCTTCCCTTCTGGAGCCCTTAGGCCTAGGATTCTATAATGCTTTGTGAAGATGTTGAATGTTAATTTCCAGATCTACTAGAAGAATAGCATGTGTTCGTAATCTCCCAATTTCAGTAGACCCCCTACTCCTCATTTGTTCATTTTTTTTGGTAGTTACCTGTTCATTCTATTGTTCTCATAGCCATGTAGGACACATTTATGGTCCTTTGTGAGACTTTTTTTCCAACTTTTTCACTTTTTTAATAACCTGTATCAGTAATTCCTTTAGTTGATCACACTTTCCCCTGTTGCTAAGCAACACTTCTCATAAACCTCCCAGAAGAGTTTTCAAGGTAATAAAACAACAATTTCAAAACAAACAATGACTGAATGCTTGAAGCTATGGAGTAAAATAAATTATAAAAAGGCATAGAGATACGTTCCTCACAAGTCCTGTGTATGTGTCTCTTGTCTATATGGTTAGAAAAAGCCACACATGGCAATCAGTACTGAATATGTCTTTCACGTTACCAACATTGCGAAGCATTCATCTTTGCAAAGGTCCTAGGGGAGCTTCTTTGTCATTAAGGGGATGTTGAAATCATCAAGAGCAATTATGACTAACTTCACTCACATGATGATATTAGAAAAAGTGCTGTGAGGAGAATGACTGATGCCTTTAGGTATCTGTTGCTCAGGAGGTCATAGAAAGTTGCAGGTTAATATCTGTGGCTGGCCAAATAGTCAAATCACTGTTGGGTCCTTTCTGCAAGGCCCTTTACCCCAGTTGCTCCAGCTATGCTGTCTGATCCTCATGTGTGAGGTTGCCTTGGACAAATACATCTGCTAAATAAATGTATGTATTTTCCCATAGACTACCAGAATCTTGTTCATTCTATCTTGGAACAATGATGTAATCTATTTATAATATACTGTATGTAATGTGCCCATGGAAGAGAGAACATGCTGAAGGATATTGAGAGGCATTCTTGCCAACTTTGAGTAGGCCAACATAAAATATGTTAATTTCTGCTCATGCTTGGGTGGAGTTTCACTGGAGCATCCCAGCTTGAAGAACATGGTTGATTTGACAGTACTTTTCTTGAGGGAGGGGTAAGGTACAGGTGGAGGCCCAATCTTAGTTTGATCCATGCTGTATGCCTCCTACACGACAGGAACCGATAAACTCTTTGCCTCATAGCGGCTCCCTCCTATGCATTATGTTTCCTGTCCACAGGGCTGCACATACAATTGCTAAAGCAAGATGGAGAAGTTTGTAATGCAGCACACTGGACTCAAAAAGAGAGGCTATTGAGATTACTCCTAAATGAATTAGCCAGATACACTCAAATGAACAAAAGTAAGAGTATAACTTAAGCAACTGCAATCATGACAATACATGTATTGTATTGTCTTCAATTCCGTGCTTGCTTTTTATCTCTTAGGAGTTGTAGGAGTAATTAGCTCAGGTAAATTTTTATATATCCACCAATATGATTTGAAATTAATTACATTTTAATTAATTATTATTTAATGATGATTATTAACTAATTGTTATGCTGAATGGTAGGTTCCTCCAAATTCTATTGCGAGTCCCTGTGAGTCTGTTAATGTGCGACTTAAATGGGGTTCACTAATTACCAGTATCACTTAGTAATCTGGGTTAGGATTCTCGTCCAGCGAGCTGCATCACCAGGTAATGTAAAGGATCGGTAGTGAAGCTCCT
>JAODLC010000015.1:21158670-21185044 GCA_026781145.1 Hippopotamyrus pictus | reverse complement strand
CGGTGCTCATATAGGGCTGGCTTACGCGGAAACCTCAACTTAACCAAGAACAAAAACTGCTCGGAGCAGTTTTGAGATTTAGCGTAAATTGCCATAACAACATGTCTCAGCTAAAATCTACCCACCTTTCATAGTACGGGTTAATCGCGAAGTTACACCACACGTCATCAAGTTACTCGCAAAGTTACCCCGATAAGCCAGTTACCCTGCTTCGTAGTACAGGCCTCTGGTCACCCTATCTCTGAGAAACGGGAGCGTGCATGTCGTCACTTCTGGCTTCAAAACTCGGAATCCAACACGGAATACGAATTCCTAGGGCAAATTGAACACACCAAAATTGCCCGAAATGGGTTGACAGAGATATTTCAGGGATTTTGAGTCATTCTGTGCTGCAGATGGGTTAATTGCATTAAAAATTTTAATCAGATTAATAATAATGATGGATTAATCTGCGTTAACCCGTTAATTTTGACAGCCCTAATATATATATACTTCCCCATAACAGATTTTTTTTTTTTCTTCAATTGAATTGTACAAGTTATAGACCACATTAAAGGTGGAGAAAGTTTTGAAATTATTTAGCCTGGTCTCATTTTTTTACATCACAACATTACATTTTAACAGGGGAGTGTACACTTTCTATATCCACTATTGCTAGGATTAGCCAAGAAAGACACCACCCTAAACTACATTATTGCTCAAAATGCCACTAAGCTGCATAGAATCCAAAACCATTCACCCAACTGGGCGATTTCAAGGTATCCCAGACAAGCCCTCTCATTTTGAAAAAAACAAAATAATAAAGCTTATGGCACAAAAGCGGAAAGTTTCACAAAGGAATACAACCATTTACCTAGACAATATAAGAAAAGCAAAGCCTTATCTATCTGATTTCAATGGGGTAACAAAATACAACAGTTGGTGACCACTATAAACCTAGCATGCGAGACGATCCCAAAACCTAACAAAATCAACTAACAAAGTCAGTGACCCAACAAAAGTGGTTAGTGTAGGCATAGCCGGAGCCTGGTACTCTTAACAAAACACAGGTCTGTCTGTCTCTCTGTCTCTCTCTCACACACGCACGCACATACATACACAGTAATTATTTGTAATTTGTAATTATATCTTTGTGGGGACTCTCCATTCATTTCTATGGGGAAACTGTAATCACAACATGAGAACCTTAACTCCTACCCAGCCCAAAGCTTAGCCAATAAGTAACCAAACAAATTATGAGACATTTCTCACATTTTCACTTTTTTGATTGCATTCACAGATCTTTGTGGAGACCCAAGAAATGGTCCCCACAGTGTCAAAAAACAGGTTTTTATTACATTGTGTGGGTCATTTGGTCCCTACAAAGCAATATAAACCTAATCCATACAGACACAGACACGGGGAGAGATGAGTCTTCAGACCCCTATTTAATTCCTCTGCTTCAGAGTCAGGTGTTCAAACAACATCCAGGTGCAGGTCGTTCCTCTTTGCAGCACAAGACGGAATTAGCCTATGCCCCCCCTGCAGGGCAAAAACAGGAACACAGACACATCCCCAGCCTTATTTTTTTTCTGCTCCTTGTGTCCTATTACCTTGTGGTTTCTTTAGTTGGTTCTTCTTAGAGATGGGTCAATGAAGCTTCATGGAGCTTTTGGGTGTTCCCTATGTTGTGCCAGAACATAAGAGGAAGGCGTGTGGCTCTGTGTGCTTGTAATCACAAGGTCACCGGTTCAGCCTCAGCACATCTGCAGACCCTTGAGCAAGGCCCTTAACCCCCAGCTCCCTGGGCACCGCTATGGGTGGCTGCCCTTCGTGGACAGCTTGCTCTACAAAGAGCAAGTTGAGGGAGGTATAAAAAAGACAATTTCCCCATGGGGATTAATAAAGTGATTATTATGTTTTGAGTCGAGCCCTTTTTTCAAACATAGGGAGACACCTAGTGGATTTCGGCAATGCTTTGAACAATCTAAGGGTGAAGTCTCTGCGTTTGAATAAATAATGTTGCTGATATGACAGCAGGGTCTGATTGTGCTATGCTAAATATAATCTGAAAAACTAAATGCTGTTTCTTTTGGTTTACTTATATGTAGTTTCAATCATGTATTTGCAAAAAAATATTGTGATGGATCTGGGACAAACTCATGAATTGTTAAATTGTGGTCAGGTGTTGCAATATGTGTGACCATTTTCACTTGTATGAGTTCAGTGGGGAGTTTTTAAACTGAGGAGATTGGGGACTGGGGAGAGAAAGAATGAGGTGTTGACACCTTGGGGTGTAACTTGACAGTCTCTCGTGCTCAATGAAGATATTTAGCACACTGAGGATGTGTTATTGCTGTATGACACATGTTTGAAGCAATGCAAACCTGGCCAGTACAATAATGATAAATAATACAAATATAATCATTTACATTTATTCATTTGACAGATGCTTTTATCCAAAATGATTTACACCAAGCAAATAGAAACCCATCGTGTCGTATTGCAGGCGAGAACTGGCATATTGAACAAAAATGGAATAATAACAAGAATAATAATAATAAAAATAATAAGTAATTTGGTATTTTTCCATATTGATATTCATACACCATATTGGGAAACATCAACTTAAACTGTTCTTAAACAATTAAGGATCTCCTCTTGCCATTTCAGGAACCACTTTGCATTATGAATCAAAAGATTCTGTCTGTGTAGCAATCAATGTTTGGAACCTATAGTGGCTGCAATCCTGAACCCAATCTGGGTGGACACCATTGGTAAAGTGAGCTGTCAAGCTGAAGAAGGAGGCCTTCTGAGTTTTGTTGGCTTGTGGGACAGCTGAGAGGTACCGGCTTGCAAAGTGGAAAGTGGTATTGGCAGTTGCTGAAGCAGAAACTCGGGTGCAGGACGAGTTTGGTGAGGCTATGGAAAAGGACTTTGGTCGGCCTTGAAGGGTTCTGGCGAACCGTCAGGCAACTTGGGGTGGGGGCGAGAGGGATAGGGCTTTACCCATACTTACAGCAGGGATGGAGAACTGTTGATCTCAACTGGAGACATAGTCAGGAAGTGGAAAGAATACTTGAAGAATCTCCTGAATCCCACTGATAAACCTTCCTTGGAAGAAGTAGAGCTAGAAGACTCAGGGGAGGACTTGTCTGTAAATCAGACTTGTTCCCAGTAGGTGTTTGACTTCATCAGGACTGCCTTTCGTCATCGTTTATCATTTTTATTGTCTAGCCAGGTGGGAGACACACATTTTTAATTGTACCACATCATGGTATGTTCTCAGTTTTCTTAGTTTATTTAATCGGCATCCCCTGTTTCATTTCTCATTTATGTTTAGTTTGGTTCGTACTCCCATTTCCCTTGCTGATCGCCAACTTCTTTCTCACATTCTTTCTGTGCTGCGAACATGGAGAGAGAGTGACTGGGCCTAGGCATGTGGGAAACTTATACCTTTTCAATTGCAACTAGAAAATAAACAATAGCTGTACCCACCTACAGAGATCAGGCCACTTCTTGGTCTGCATACATCAGAGAGTGCTGCTACTGATATGCAGAGTTTATGAAGCTCCTCCAACAGGAGAGAAATATGGTCATCTTCCCGGAGAGACAAGATGTTCTATGTACCTACCCAGATGGGCTGCCTCAAACTGGGACCTAAGTGGTGTCATGCAGCGGGCGATGCCTCAGCACCACACCAATTATGATCCCCAACTGGTCTGACCCTATTTGCTCATTAGCTGTTTCCCCATCTCCTTCATGATGCATGCAGCCATCCTGTGGGCAGTCGCAGCAGAGCTACTCCTGTGGCAAGCAGAAAGGTGTCGTGTTTACTTGGTCGCAGCTGTCAAAGTTTTTTATGATGGCTAGAGTGCCAATTCTGTCACTAACCCCCAAATTTTCACCCTGCAAGTTGGAGGACTGTCTGCAGGGACGGATGCAGTTTAACGTCATACCCAGTTTGTAGAAACTTATAAAGTTATCTGTTTAACTGTCTTGTGGAGTAGCCCCTTATAAGGAAAACTGGGTTTCTCTTGGCTACCTAACATTATCTAATTATCCACTTTGTTTTTAGCACACCTCACCATTATGGATGTTTTTTAATACACGCTGACAAAATCATTATAGTTATGCAGCTCTATTCATATTGCTTTTGCTTTTTTGTATAATTTTTTTAATGCTTTTTTTCCTATTTCCTTATTCTGTTACAGATTTTTTACAGATTTTTACAGCACTCCTGAAAAGGTAACAAACAAATATACTGTTCCATACATAAACCCAGGTAAACCCTATGAACCACCCTACTATGTATTCTCATTGCCGGGCTGAATGGAGGAAGCGGGAGCAGGAGTCAGTGCAAGCAAAGGAGGTCTATTTACATGAACTGAACAGAATGGGAAACAAAACAGGGTTGCAGCAGGGATCAAAAAATCAAAAGAGTGACTGGTTTCTATTGCCCATGTTGTCAATCAACTGGCTTTATGTAGTCAGTAGGAGACATGCACATGACATCAGGGTAGGCAGAATATACTTTGGTTACACCTACTGAGTGTTGTCAGGTAACCTGATTGTGAAGGCAATAGGGAAAAAGCAAAAACAATAGGCAGTTACAGTTATTTTCATATTCTTCTCTTTATACAGGTATTTCTATTTATTTCTTATTCCTTTACAGATTTATTCTTTTTTTATGGCACTCCAATGACTCCATACAAAGATGTATTATTTTTGATGCACTGGTGTGCAAAATGATAATTAATAAGAATAAGCTTGATTTCACAACAGTTAAAAAGCATTTCAAAGGTCAGACTATCCCAGATGTTAAATAATAGCATGTTACGTCCGTGTGTGTGTGTCTAGTCCGTCTCTCCCCTAGATCCCATTTCGTCAAACTGCTGATTCCGGTTCCACATTTTCCATCTCACCACAAAAGCCGTGCCAAAACTGGATGGACTGCTTATCATCGCCTCATTCCCGTTTCCCGCCTCTACAGCCCCCGATTATAAAAGACGCCTGCACACCCCATCTCCCAGCTTTTGCTCGTGATTTGTCTTCGCTTTGCCTTTTGCTTAATGTATTTTGGATTTACTGTTACGACCCGTTTTGGCTTTCGACTTTCGCGCTTTTGGTTTTCGATTTGGTTTTGGTTACTCGACTTGGATTTGTTTACCCGTGTTTTGACTATTGTCTGATTATCGACTAGTCTTAGGATTTTGGATTGGATTTGGTTTCCTGTGTAAATACTGTGTGTGTGTGTGTGTATATATACAGTATATATGGGTGTAAGGGTTGTAGGGAGTGACTGCCATTTGTTTTTCTGCGTGTACGGCGTTTTTGTCCCTGTTTTGTGATTAGTGAGGGTTAGGATAGCGTTTGTCTTTTGTTTCACTTTTCTTTTGGGTTAGGGAAGTTCGTCGGTACGTGGGTGGTTAGTTCACATGGTTTTGTTTATTGTTTTGGCCGGTGTCACTCCTGAAGCTCACCTTTTCCCCAAATACATATATTTTTCTGTTACCATCATCAACGCCTTGGTTGTTAATTATTCCCCCACCTCCTTCTCCTCTACCTCCCGACTCCCTGTTCCCGATTTCCTGAACCGTATCGCTGTTTACGCCCCGTCCTTAGACCGGGACGTAACAACAGAAGCACACACATGTGCAGAATGTATCGTGCTTCCAGGCATGGATCAGGAACTAACGGGGCTTCCTCAATGAATCTAGCTCCTCCCAATGTTTTGTCCTCTCTCTCTCTCTCAGGGAGTTTTTAGAGATATAAAGAGATCATTTTAGAGAATAAAGAGATAATGAGAATACTGTGATGGATTGACTGGTCCAGGTTTATTCCCTGCCTTGTGCATATAGCTTCCAGGACAGGCTCCGGAAACCTGATGGATAACTACAATAGAGATACTTTATCTATTCCTGTACTTTCTGCTATCCATGAGGCCAACAGACGTATAAACAGGTGAGAGTTTTGGGGTCAGAATTCAGGGTCAGCCTGCATCCAGCATCCTTGGATCAACTGGCGATATCAACCTTGCTTTAGGGCCTCACAGTGACATTGTTCTGACAGCCGCATGATTTAAAATGGTGACCTTGCAATCACAGGCACCTAACTTGCACATCGTTTTGAGGCATTGATTTTAATACAAACTCAATATACAATATATTCTTTAAATGTTATATTTGTTGTCATTTTTAATTCACATACGTATTTTACTTTGATTTTTTTAACTAAAACGATTCACTTTAAAGAAGAATAGTATAACATCTTCTGTAACCAATCTGTCCCAGTACCAAGTTCCAGTACCACTTCTCCATAAATGACTGGATGCTTCATACCTGATGGACCCATCCCTTAGTTACTCTGACGGTTTAGTACCTATGGTCCATAAATGCTGTTTCACAGGAACCTGGATGCTTAATAGACCTCACGGACCTGTCCCTCACTTATTCCAGTGGACAGAACCTTCATTCACTGTTTGACATTTCTTCTCATCAGAGACAAACATAAAAAAATATGGCTTCATCTATTTTGGGATCTTTGATTAGGTTACACAAAGATTGTGATTTAATTTCTCCTTTGCAGGTGTCACAAACAATGAATCCTGCAGTCTCTCAAATATTGACCATGACTAAATCTTTACTGAGAAAATGTCATAGCAGATATGTCAGCATATTCAATATCAAAAGGTTATTATAATGTAGCAATTTAATTCAATATAATAATTGCTCACCTTGACATAATTCAACTAGCAGTGATTCATTAAAGCCAGATTGGATTAATTGCATTAACAAAGAGTTATTTAACAGTAAATTAACATTCAAAACTTCCAGCGAATGATGGAAAATACTATAGGAATGCTTTTCCTCTCTTGCCATTCCTTCGTAATCTCAGAGTTCGGAAGTTTTAGGAGTTCTGTGTATTGATAAAATAAGACTCTCTATAAAAGTGATAGTAATATAATGTTATATGTACAATTACTTATAATAATGCAAGCCCGAACTCAAGTAAGTAAAAATTTACACACTTAAGAATAGGCTCATTTGTTTATTGTAAATTTTAAGGATTAAGTTAATCACACTACATTGTATAAAACAAAACTATGGTCATGCAACCGCTTCTTAAAGAGCATGTAATACACAGAGACTGTCACACCCATGAGGGCGGGACTGAGCACCGGCAGGCAATCCCATGATGTTTTCAGTAAATCACTCGCCTTCCAACTTCCCCCTCACCGGGATTGTGATTGCGCGATCGACATCTTGGAGGGGGTGCCACTTCCCAAGGGTCGGCTCTACCCCCTATCCATCACTGAAGAAGCGGCTATGGAGGACTATGTTCGAGAGGGACTGAATCAAGGTATTATACGGCCGTCGACCTCCCCTACAACAGCCGCTTTCTTCTTTGTGAAGAAGAAGGACGGGGGGCCTACGTCTATGTATTGACTATAGAGCCCACAGTGAAGCGACGGGAACCTTTGCCCTTACTTCCTTCTGCACTGGAACAGCTCCGTGAAGCTAAGATCTTCACAAAACTAGACCTCCGTAGTGCATATAACCTGGTGTGCATCCATAAAGGAGACGAATGGAAAACCTCCTTTATCACTCACACAGGTCAATACGAATATCGGGTTATGCCTTATGGTTTGGCTAATAGCTTGTCGATCTTTCAGGCATTTATGTATTCCATCTTTCGAGACATGGTAAACCAGTTTGTAATCATGTACATACTGTAGATGATATATTAATCTACTCACCTTCCCTCTCCCAACATATAAACCATATTTGTCAGGTTCTCCAGCGGCTTCGCGAATACCATCTATTTGAGAAGGGGGAGAAGTGTGAATTTCATCAAAATCAGATACAGTTCCTGGGGTATGTCATCAGGCTGGGGGCTGTGGCGATGGACGAATGTAAAGTGGCTGCCATCCAAGAGTGGCTACGACCCCGTACCGTCAAAGAACTGCAACGGTTTCTTGGATTCGCTAATTTTTACTGCTGGTTAATAAGGTCTTTCAGCCAAATAGCCGCACCTCTCACCTCCCTTACCCACGGAAAGGGTACCCATATCCAGTGGACTCTTGAGGCCGACATCACCTTCCAGAAGCTGAAGCAGGCTTTCTGCTCTGCTCCGGCCCTCCAACAACTGCATCCAGAGGACCCCTTTGAAGTGGAGGTAGATGCATCAGAGGCTGGAGTCATACAACAGGATCCGGTAATTAGTCGCCAACACCCCTGTGCCTATTACTCTAAAAAGCTCACCTCAGCCAGATGTAATTATGACGTAGGAGACCGGGAGCTTCTAGCTATCAAACTGGCGTTGGAGGAGTGGTGACACTAGTTAGTGGGGTCTAAACACCCTTTCCAAGTCTTCACCGACCACAGGAACCTAGAATATGTGCAGAATGCAAAAAGACTTAATCCCCGACAAGCCCGCTGGACCATGTTTTTTGCCCGTTTCAATTTTACAGTCACCTACCTCCCGGGCTCAAAAAATGTAAAGGCAGATGCCCTTTCCCAGCAGTATGACCTCCCTGCTGGAGTGGATCGAACCTCCTCCATCCTGGCCCCATCTTGCTTTGTGGCCACCATCTCATAGTCCCTGGAGCAAACCCTTTGAACTGCGAATGAACGTTTTACTCCCTCTACCGGCTGCCCCCCGGGAAGACTATATGTGCCTGGCCCCCATCAGTCAGCCATGATCAGGTGGGTGCATATGTCTTGCAGTGAAGGACACCATGGAGTTGCCACTACCCTCTGGCTGGTGGTCCGGATGGAGGAAGAAAGTGGAGCAATATGTGGCCTCGTGTCCAGAATGTGCTCAATTCAAGGCTTCACACTAACCACCTGACGGGTTGCTTCATCCTCTGCCAGTCCCTTCTCGGTCCTGATCGTACATTGCGATGGATTTCATTACCAATCTTCCCCTCTCAAAGGGGAACACTGTAATCCTCACTATAGTTGATCGCTTCTCCAAGATGTGCCGACTTATTGCTCTTCCTAAGCTTCCCAATATGGCAGACTTAGCCAAGTTGTTACTCACCTGGGTGTTCAGGTATTATGGCATGCCAGAAGATGTAGTTTCCAACCGAGGTGTTTTGTGCTTTCTGTACCAAATTGAACATATCCCTCAGTCTGACCTCCGCTTACCATCCTCAATCTAATGGCCTGGCAGAAAGGACCAATCAGGAGGTCTCCGAAGCTCTGTGATTGCTTTGCAAGGACAGACCTACTGAGTGGGCCCTGAACAATGGTGTAAACCCTGTCTCTAATCTATCACCTTTTCAGTGTGTGTTGGGCTACCACGCACAGCTCTTTCCTTGGGACTCACCAACAAGCGACATTCCTCGAGTGGACGACTGGTTCCAGGGAGCCCGGGACGCATGGCGTTGAACCCAGCAAGTCCTCTCCAAACAATCCTCAAAACAGAAGGTCCAAGCCGACAAGCATCGACGAGCTGCTCCTCCCTATTGTGTGGGACAACAGGTTTGGCTTTCTACCCATAACCTCAAGCTCCCATCCTGCCGTAAGTTGTCTGCCCCCTATATTGGGCCTTTCTGGATTATCAGACGTGTGGGACCCAACTCCTTCCGTTTACAGCTGCCCAGGGTATATCGCATATGTCCCAGATTCCATGCTTCTCTCCTAAAACCTGTGCGGTACAGCACGGCACATCCCTCTATGGATGTGACGATACCCCCTCCATGCACCTTACAAGACGGCTCCAAGGTATACCAGGTACGAGCCCTCCTGGACTCCCGATGCCATGCAGGACAGCTGCAATACCTGGTAGACTGGGACGAGTTTGGCCCCGAAGAATGCCCCTGGGTGCCCTCGGCGGACATCCTGGACCCCGTTCTGGTCTCCGATTTCAACGCTGTCCATCTATCCAAGCCCACTCCCCGACCGCGGGGCCGTCCGTGTCGCAACTCTCGGCCATCAGGAGGGGGGTACTGTAATGCCCACGAAGGCAGGACCGAGCACTGGCAGGCAATCGTCAGCTAATCGCTCTGTGTCATAAAACTGTCAAAGTCCTAGACTCATTGCGAAGTATTGTTGCCATTGTTCTAATGTGCCATACCGAGCAATTCTCTGTCTGTTTTTCCCAATCGCCCTGCCTGCTGTGTCCTGCCCTGCTGTTCCTCCTGCCCTGCCTGTCTCACCTGTTCCATCCACCCGCCTTCTCCTGCCTGCTCTACCTGCCTACACCGTCCTGCCCTGCTCCTCCATCTGCTTTGTGCCCCCCTTTCCATTGTCGTCTTGTCCCATCACTCCACATAGGACTGACCTTCCTGGACACCGACCTATTGCCTGCCCCATGACCACGACTTCGGACTCTCCCTTTGACCCTGCTTGTTTCTGGTTCGATCATTAAACCAGTTGGACACTGAATTACTGGGTCTGTCTCCTCTGTCGTGACCACACACCACAGAGACAAGAATAACATTTAAACTTCACACTTATGTGACCAAATAATATTTGTTATCCTAGGCAGCTTTTTGAAAAGAGGGGTTCTCAATCAGTTTTGGCAGAACACAAAAGGCAGAATCATTGAAATATAATTTTTTTAATGGTCAAGTTATGCTGTGGTGAGCTACATTCCACAGTGTTGTTGGAAATAATTGTGCTGACATTTCAGTTTCCCTATTTATTATGCACATTTTCTCAAACTTTGAAGGTCAGGATCAACTTACATTAACACATGCAAATTAGTCAGTTGTACTTGCTTGTTTTCATTTTGATTGAAAATGTTTCCTTTAATTTGCATTTCTTTTTTATTTACTTTGTCTTTTTAAGTGTCACTGAATTCATGCACAGGTCTGGGGATTTGTGTGAAAGGGTGATTGTGGATCCAAAGCCTCCTCGATGTGCCTCGTTTAGTTAAGATTACTGCCTGTGGAGTGCTGCGCCTCAGCTCTACTCACAGGCAAAAAGTCACATTATGCTGCTGTCACCAGAGCTGGTAGGAAGCCTGTTATGGGCCATCTGACTGACGAGATGGCGGCCGAGGCACAGTGCTGCTCTTACCTCAACCTGGCATACAGTCTGCCTGTATTCACCCATCCCGAGTCTCAAAGCCATTTCTATATATTGTGTGCTTCTACCATAAAGGATGTTGCATTCCATTATCTATGACAAAAACTTCACAGATACATGTATATGTCATTTAGGCAGTCCATGATGAAGTCTGACTAATGTACAGAACAGGCATGAACTGCAGAAATTCAATTACAGCTGCTCAGGGTACACTGGCAATATCCTCTGCATGATTACTGAATGGGTGGCCCAGAGTGGGGCCCTTTCTGGACTTAAAGTACATTTCATTGTTTCCTATAAATCACACAGCCATCCATTTTTGTGCTATGGCAGTGTGCATTTCAATATTTTATTGGTGATCGATGGATTCCTAATCTTTTATTCACTTTTTGTAACCTCCAGTTTTTGGCATTTTGTCACTGATGTAGTCTCCCTCATCTCTCCCTCCATTTCTCAGAATCACACACATTTTTCTCATATGGATATTTTTTCTGCAATTTACTGTCACACCCCGCATTCCTCTCCCCTCGTTCTCTCCATTCTGTGGCTCTAACAAACCACACCTGTTACTCATTTAACCCTTGCTCTTGTTACAGCCTTTTTGTGGATCACCCCTAGGTCCCTAGGAGCATACAACCAAGGCATGGATGGCATGGAAAGAATTAAAAATGAGACTGGCAGAGACTAATCTTGACAATCCCCAGACATTTGCCTTTGGCAAATCGTTACATTTTCAATAAAATCCAATATGGTGTCTGCATCAATTAGAAAAACATAAATTTGGCAGTGGAGAGGACTGGTTTTTCTATGTGAAATCCTTCCACAATTATCAGCCAAAACACATTTTGCTTATTTCAGCGCCTCCGAGTGGTGAAATGACGCAATTTTTGGTGAATCCCTTTGGAATTGGGTCACAAGTCTATATTTTACATTTGGTTTTGATATCTCAAAGCATTTCAGAGATATGGCCTCACTTCCTGTTTGGTGGCTTTGTCATCAAATTTATTGGACAACAGCGGCCATACTATTTGGCTTAGCATAATGCTTTGAACAAGTTTTGGTTGGGAATAACTGTAGATGATGAACACCACATTTGGTGGTGATTGTATCAATGACCTAGGATGAGTTTGCAAAAGTTTTGCAGAAAATTCAATGTGACAAAAAATCCCATACGGTTGAAATTAACAACAATGGGTGCATTCAAATTGGAAGGACCCAAGACTTCAGGGGAAAAAAAGATCATAATTCTAGGCCAAAGGGTATAAAAGTTATATGCAAAAATGTATCTTGATATTTGGCCTGATGGTGGCGCTAGAGGGATGGATGGATTGACCCCAAATTCGGTGAGGTCATACTATGATGTAGCCTCTATCAGTATGCCCATTTTCAAAGGTGAAGATGGCACCAAATATCTGTCCTGTGAAAATTTTTTCACTAAAATCCAATATTGCGGCCGCATGAATTAGGGGGACATTATCGTGCATTCCATTTGCCTTGGGATCCGATTTTCGGATTCCGATATTACGTCACATCCGCTAAAAACTCGGGAAAACCAAGTCGGATATGTTCCATTTGCCACAGAAGTAGCAATACCATGGACCCATATGGAAAAAGCAAGATTTTTTGCTTAGCCGGACAACTTGTCGGATTTAAGGTACCTCAGTTTAAATGGCCTTTATCTTCGTTCACTTACAATTAGCCCGAACTACCTTAAATCCGACAAATAATCCGACTAATCATGAAATACAATTCTAGAACGGTTAATTGGTAGCCATTGTTAGCAATATCACTTGATAACACATATCCGTGCGCCATATTGGAGCCGATCAGTGTAAACACTACCCAGTCATGTGCTCTTGTTTATTTCAGTCACAATGGGCGTATGAGCAGTGTATGTTTCCCCAGTGCTGTCATTGACGTCGCTGTATGTTTCTATAGGGTGTGTCCCTGTTAAATCCCTGGTTCACCCAATTTCCCCGGCTCCTGTACTGCTTCCCTGCTCCGTGCCTGAGCTTGAGCAAGACAGTTACTAGAGAAAACAAGAGTATAAAAGTAATCCTGTACCAATTCCACCATCTCAAGACCATTTACAATATAGCCAGAGAATATGTCCCACTGTATCCCAGGTAAATTAAAATAACCCATAACGACCACATCAGTTTTATTATTCATAATCATGAAATTGTTGTATAACATTCTGCTTTCCGCTGCAACTACATTACGTGCTCTATTACAAACACCAGCAGTTAGGCCATTTTTTAGCATGAAAGAGGCTTACCCTGACATGCGTGGTGGGGTGGAAATGCACCTGTAGAGCTTTGCCAGGGGCAGGAGTCCAAAGAGGGTGTGAGCTGGGTGGTTGGTGTGTTGCCCATCTATCTTCCAAATGTGTATCCTGATCAGGGTCCCAAGGGCACCTCGAGCCAATCCCAAGCAGCACAGGGCATCATGCTGCCAATAAATCAAAGGATACTTACAGTACAAACACACTTACTATGGACATCTCAGAGATACCAATTAGCCTGATTATATTGGGTGAATGTCAGAAATACAGCCCATAGGTCAGATTTGAACTCCACGTATTGTATGTGTGCACCACCATGCTACCCCATTGACATACTATGTAGCAAATATATGTAAATCAATGTGTGTTTGTAATGACTGATATGGACCTGAAGGGCTTTCTGGTTCATTTTGTAGGTGGGATGACAAAATCAAAATAAAAGCTTTTCATCACATTGTGGGGGCAATTGGTAACATAATGCAACGTATACCTAGGCCATAAATTTATAAAATGCATGATGTTCATTGCTCTGTCATCTCTTGAGAATTAGGTTAAAACCTCACAATCCTTCTCATTTGAGTACAGTACACATAGCGTGTGTGTTTATCCAACCATCAATCTGTCCGTCTATCCATCCATCCATGTTTTGTTCCTGCTTGCCCTATTCAGGATTTAGGGTCACAGGGAAGTCTGGAGCCTATTCCAGGGCACAAGACAGGGAATAACCCAGGATGTGGCACCAACCCATCACAGGGCACACTCACACATGCACACCAATGAACAGGGTAACTCTGTGGAGAGACACTGGAGTACCTGGAGGAAACCCCACGATGACACATCTAGATTCAGGGCAGAGACTGAGCTGGCTTATTAAAGGAGGAGGTTGCAACTAAAACCAGCATACTGTACACATGGCAAGATTAGGATTGAGTTTGAAAAACCTGCTGTATAATACTTACCCCACAAAATATTGCCTGTATGTTTGCCGAAATGGTTTATGGAGTAGGTGTGATAGAGGTTGGCTGAAAAACAATAAGAAATAACATAGCTCACCGTGACTGACAGTGGCAGCAGGATAAATAAGTGGCAGAAGCATGTCATGTCCAGGGCTTGAAAACTTTTGTCAAATGATGTCTGTCCTCAGAGCATTGCTCTGCAGCTGACACTTTCCAAAACAGATACACCACGGATGTCCCTCCATTTTGGTTATTGGAGGTTGAAAGGAAAAGTTTGCTTTCCAAAAAAAAAACATGGTACACCCATCTGGTAGGAAGTGTAGAGTACACGGGTGAACCATATTGTTAATATTTTACTGAAGCATCATTCCAAAATTTAGAAACGTGATTGTAAGAGCCACTGAATAGTTAATATTTATTTTTAACAGCCAAATATGCCACTCTCTTAACTGATTGTTTAAACTTTTTTATTTGGCATTTTCAGGAGGTGACTAAGGCAATAGAAAACTATCACTCTCCTTTATCTGCTGTATGTTTAACATTGCAGAAAGAACAGAGAACCAGAATAAGGTCAATAATTTAAGAAATAGGGGCTAATTTTAATCTATCGTGCTGATAAATTCACACAGAGTGTCAGAGGTAGAGAAAGGAAGGATAAGTTGTGTGATTCAAATTCGTGGGAGAGAATTAGTTTTATGACACATCATAATTTAATCGATTTTAAAGAAGTCGCTTTCACTTCCTTCAGAGGAAGACAGAGTGGTGTGTGGAATTATGGTGCATCCAAACAGAGCAAAGCTTCCTTGCTATTGCTTTGGCATGGTAAAGGGGCAAGCATCTGTTTATCAGGCAGTGCGATAGCAGAGGGGCTCATGGTGACATGGAGATATCAGCCCTAACAACAGTGGGATGAACATAATCATGATGTCTTGGAAAAATGAGCTGGCTTGGCTGTTAGGCACATATCTGGTAATAGGTTCAGAAATATTACTACATGGGTAATCAATTTTAAATGAAAGAGGTTGTCCACCTTCTGACTTACCTAGCACACCCCATTGATGTTTAACTCTGAGCAAACACTTCAAATTCCACATTTGAATATGATGCACTTAATGCACTTTAGATATCTTTACAATGCATAACGGTTGGTATAAGCATTAAGGATGATTTCTACTGCATTATAAAAGTACCTATAGTGCCTTATACATGAGAGCTTCATAAACCATTCAAAATGCATAATAGACATGGTTATATTATGGTCTACCTTTCGATAAATATTTATAGCCATATGTATAACACTTTATGAATGAATTATAATGAATTATGAATGTTTGTATACATTACTAAAAACATGACCTTAAGTGTTACTTAAAATTATTTTAAAATGGTCTTTGTGATGCTGTAAGACTAAGATGTTGCACCTGGCAAAATGTGTTAGCTTTGCCAGTTCAAAACCTCCTAAAAAAGTATTTGCAGTAACCATCCAATACACACAGGTATTTTTTGACTTGAATAATATCTAGCATGTTTGACTACTAAATACCCCATAAAGTTAATATTTAACTAATTTCTTTTGTTGGCTGGGGTGCCCTTGAGGAGAGGTTTGGGAACGAAGCTGATTTTGACAAGCTTGTGAATATTTCTAGCATCTATTTATTAAATGCAGGGTTACTGTGAGTCTGGTGCCTGTTCCAAATAAAAACAAGGGCACTGTGTAAGGTGTACCCTGCATAGGCTGTTACATTGTGTAGGGGTCACCCTGCCCGGGCTGTAACATTATGTAGGGGGCACCCTGCCCGGGCTGTTACATTGTGTAGGTGGCACCCTGCCCAGGCTGTTATATTGCAAAGGGTGCACCCTGCACAGGCTGTTAGATGTTGTAGGGGTACCCTGCCTAGGCTGTTACATTGTGTAGGGGCACCCTGCCCAGGCTGTTACATTGTGGAGATGGCACCCTGCACAAGTTGTCACAACATATATAATCACAAACCAAGCTCAAAAGCCACCATTTCACTTAAACCATGTCTTTTGCAATATGACAAGAAACTGAAGTACCAAGAGAAAAGTCCTATGAACACAGATATATCAATGATAGACATGGCTGGGAAATGAAACACTACATTGCTATCCATTAACATTATTATTATCATAAATGTGGGGGTATGGAATGGGGAAGCAGGAGTCGAGGAGTCAAGGAAACAAGGGATTTATTCATATAGAACACAGGCAGAAACATGGAGTAGCACATAAAACTGACGTCAATGACTGGACTCCGGAAACATGCGGACTTAAATACACAATAGGAAATCAGCACGACTCGAAACGATGGGACATGATAGGACAGCACCTGGGGAAACAAAAGCAAAACATCAATGACTCAAGGAGAACAAGAATGGCACTAGAGACAAGCAGGACAGGCACAACCAGGACAGCAACTGAACAAATGCGGACACGAACACCAAGAACGGGAACACAAGACACAGAGACACCAAAGACGGGGACAACTAAGGAACACCAGGGGGCACACCGATGAAAGGAGGAGTGAAGGGACAAGGAGGGAACAAAGACGAAACAGGGGACAGGGAGCAAACACAGGGGGCACCAAACCAGGGGGCAAAGAGGCGAAGGGTGGGGGAACCAGGGAGCCAGAGGGAACCCCGGCTGGCGGAAGACGGGAGCGGCAGGGGCCACAGGCGACCGCGAAGCCAGAGCTGGAGGGGCCCTTGGCGACTGCGAGACAGGAACTAGAGGGGGCACCGAAGGGGGCGAGGAGGAAGGTGGAGGGATTGCAGGAGCAGGCAAGGAGGAAGGTGACGGTGACACCAGAGGAGGTGAGGAGGGAGTAGAAAACGTGGCAGGCGACAGCGAACCCACAGCTGACGTAGGCGACTGACAAGGTGGAGCTGGGGCAACGATAGGCAACCGACGAGTCTCCACAGGGGGAACTGCAGGCGACCAGGCAGGCTGCAGGCGACCACTGAGCAGGAGCTGGGGGAACCGAATGTGACCGCCAGGCTGACGCAAGGGGGACCGAAGGCGAACCCAGGGGCAGGGCGGGCGGGACCCAACCCTGGTGCAGGTGTCCACTATCTCTACAGGATACCTAGAGACGGGGTCCTGACCGGAATCTGCCATGACAGGGTGGATCTCCAGAGGGTGTCTTTGGGGATGGTCTCAGGGTGAGCCCCAATGGATTCCACTCCAGCTCCTCCTCCTCTGACAACTCAAGGGGAGCTAGAATGGAATTTGGAACTGCAGGATATGGAGCCGGGACTGGAGCAGGTACAGGGTCTGAAGTGGGGACTGCAGCAGGAACCATGGCAACTGGAGCAGGGTCTGCCACCGGGGGTTGCGCCTTGGGTGCCGCCTCGAGTGAAGTGGTGTCTCCTGCCATGGAAGCTTGCTCCTTCTTCCTCAAATGAAGCAGCTTCCTTAGGGTCTACGCTACTTTCTCTTAAGCTGGGGAAGTTTGGGTAAAGGTGACAAACTCCTCTTGAAGCAGTGTTTTAAGAGCGGGGCAGTCTCTGGTGAGATCCACACTGTTGGGTCCGCCAGCACCCACCAGTACAGACCTCGAAGGGCAAAGAACCTTCCAGCCAGGCACAGAGGAGGATCGGACGACCGGGGTGTGACAATTATATGGCTTACCAGTAATTTAAAAATAAAATTCATATCCATATGGTATCCATCCATCCATCCATCTATGGATAAAAAAAATTCAAAATTACTGTTTGTTTGTATAAAATTATTTTCCTTCCGGGCACAGAAACAGAAGCTACATGCAACATAAAGTCAGATGAGGAAGTGAACAACAGGGTCATTTATATGACTGACACACAACATCTGATCCCTCAGCATGTGGTGGTTAATTACTTTACAAAGTCCAATAACCACAGCAGCCCAATAGCTCAACATACCTGAGAGTAGAGTCCTAACTCTCAGGCTCGCTGACACCCCCTGGTGGACATGATAGACATCCATCCATCCATCCATTTTCCAACCCGCTTTATCCTTATTGGGTCGCGAGGGGTCCGGAGCCTATCCCGGAATGATAGACATCAGTGCCTGCAAATACGCACTCACACAATTGAGAAAAAAGGCACATGACTGCAGATATATATTCTGCTCTTTACAGACGCAGATAATCACTCACTATCTCACACACACACACACACACACACACACACAGAACTCCCTAGGCCAGAGAAATATACACATTAACATGAGTCATATAGACATAATCCTTGAGGTCTGCAGACAGTCCCTTGGCAAGAGAGCAGGATACCATTACAGTGGAGCCATATGTCATTGTAGCAGTGCTGTTTTACTAAAAGCAGCAGTACAAACACTAAGGCTGTGTGAGTACAGGACTATCTGTATCTGTTCAATGAACAAAAATATCTGTATCCATATCAGGACTGGGTGTGGTTTGCCCTGAAAATTTGCAATTTTGTAGATATTTCCCTATGAAAATGTCTTGTAAGAATATATGCACTTGTTTTACTTTGCTTAATTACTTACAACACAGACTGTAAAACTAAAAATGGCTGCTGTCTTGCTTGTCCGTGTAAGTGCACTAACCATGGGGTCTGAGAGTAATGGAATTTCAGTCCTCTGTGTGTCCTGTACATATGACAGAACTGAAAATAAGCACTTTTTACATCTGATTTGACTTTGAGAAGACACATTTGTTTTTTGTTGACCATATACATTTTGTATGTTGCACCAAGAATACATATAGAATCCGTATGTGGCCATATACGCAGCCATGGCCAAAAGTTTTGAGAATGACACAAATATAAATTTTCACAAAGTCTGCTGCCTTAGTTTTTATTATGGCAATTTGCATATACTCCAGAATGTTATGAAGAGTGATCAGATGAATTGCAGTAATTGCAAAATCCCTCTTTGCCATGAAAATTAACTTAATCCAAAAAAAGAAGAAACATTTCCACTGCATTTCAGCCCTGCCACGAAAGAACCTGCTGATATCATTTCAGTGATTGTCCCATTAACACAATTTCCCTTCCAATTGTTTGGGACATCTATAAAAAAGATTATGAAAAAAGAAGTTGATTGGCATCATGCCACGGTGAATTGCAGAGGTCTTCAAAAAGAAGGGTTAACACTGCAAATATTGACTCTAAAATGCTTGTAATTATACTTCAGTATTCAATAGAAACATCTGCCAGAAAGATCTACAAACACTGAAGCACCAAACTTTGTGAAAACCAATACTTGTGTCATTTTCAAAACTTTTGGCCACGACTGTAGATGTAATGTTATGGACGCCAGTATCATGTATATTTTAGAATCATAATGTTATTTTTTTACATGAGATTCTACAATATCCCAAAATATATGACACATATATGTGTTACGTTGGGTACAGGCAAGCAGGCAAAGGGAGCCGTGGATCAGAACAAACGGGGTTTATTGCGGGGTAACACTCCAAAGCACAGCAACATTAATGACAGTACTGGGGAAACATACTTGAACACAGACTGAAATACACAGGACAAATCGAAATAACAGGAGACTGCTGATAACAATCGAGAAGGGTCTGGCTGCAGACATCCACTGAAACTCATGTCCACTGACACGCAGGAAGTCTCCTGAGGGCCCGGAAATGACGTCACTGTAGTTCCACCGAAGAGCGCGTAAAGTTTGGTGGACAAACTGCTTTTAAAAATGTATAATTCAAATGTGATAAGCACAAACTATTTTTAAATAAAATAATCTTTATAATTTAGAAATATATGCATACAAACAAGTGATAACTACAAACCATTTTTAAATAAACTAAAATTGCAGCTGCTGTAAAGCAGTAATATGTGCTTCAGAGTGGATCTGTGACGTCATCTGCCTGTCAATGGATGTATCATAGAAGATATCTATGGCTGTGCGTGTCAGTGGACGTGATTCTCAGTGGATCTGCAGCCAGACTCTATTGTAACAATCAGGAATTTACACAAGGTTAATGAGGGGGCGTGTAAGAACATTAATGAGATACTGGGAACAGGACAGACACAAAGAACAGGCACAGAGACAACGGGTTAGATAACCACAGACAGACCACAGGGAAGGTGAACAGGCACAGGGGCAGTAGGCAAGGAGATATGGGGGAACACCACCAGGAGTGAACATAGGAGTCACAGAAGGATGAGGAGCAGACATAGGAAACTGGAAGGGAAAGGATTGGGGACAAGGGGGAGCCCGAGGGAACCCCAGCGGGCGAGAGGCAGCAGCCTTAGGGGCAACAGGCAACCACGTAGCCAGAACAGGAGGAGACCTCGTAAGGGGTGAGGAGACAGGCGGAGGAGGCAAGGAGGAATTTGGAGGGGGCACCAGGGGAGGGGAGGAGGAAGTCGGAGGGGACCTCGGCGTAGGCAAGGAGGCAGACGAAGCTGTGGCAGGTGACGGCATAGTCACAGCCGGCGAAGGCGCAGCCAACCGACGAGTCGGAGTGGGGGACCCGCAGGCGACCGACAAATCGAAGTGAGGGAACCCACAGGAGACTGACGAGGTGCCGAAGGCGGGGCCAAAGAGGGGGACCTGCAGGCGACCGCTGAGCAGGAGCTGGAAGACCCGCCGGCGCCCCTAGAGCCACAGCCAAGGAAACTGAGGGTGTGCCAGGGAACAGGGTGGGCAGGACCCGACCCTGGTGCAGGTGTCCCCTCCCTTTCCGGGAGACTGAGAGGCGGGGACCCAGTCTGCTGTGCTTTGTCCTGCTGTGGTGGCGGAGGAGTTACTCTCCTGGAGGGACCTCAGGCGGCATCACAGCAAGGACCGCCGGCACAGGAACCTCAGGCGGAGCAGGAACCGTTGCCACAAGAACTACGGGCGGAGGCGCAGGAACCTTAGCTGGTGGTGGAGGCGCAGGAACCTTGGGCAGTGGAGGCGCAACAGGAACGGGCGGTGCCAGAACTTCCGGGGGGCGCAGCCGGAACAGGCAGCGCAGGAACCACGGGGGGGCAGAGCAAGGACTGTCAAGGTTGCCTGCTCTGTCCTCAACCAGAGCAGTGTCCGCAGGTTCTCCGCTATTCTGTCCAGCTCGTGTGGTGGTGATGTCAGGATTAATGCTGCAAACTCCCCTTGAAGCTGTGTACACAGCTGGGCAGCCTCTGGGGAGTCTGGCACTGTGGGATCCTCCATCACCCTCCAGAAAAGACCCTGGAGGGTAAAGAAGTCCCAGCCAGGGATGAAGCGGCAGGCAGATGAGCCTCCGGCTTCCTCTCAGGGGAAGCAGCAGCAATGCGGGTGTTGGGGTTATACGCTGGTGTTGGTGTAGCAGGGCGGTGCACCTTGGGAACCGGTGCAGCGAGAACTGTGGAACATGCAGCAGAACAGGCAGCAGATACCGAGACGACCCCTAAGAAAAGCTCCAGTGCATCTTCCCATCTTTGGCTTTTTCACCTCTTTTTCCTTGCTGCTTTCAGCTGAGTCTAGGGCACCTCCGGCAGCTCAGACAGCGGGCCGCAGGGCAATCCACTGTCCAAGGCGACTTGCCTCAGGTTAGCCTCTGCCACCCTACTTCTCAGCCGCAGAATTTTCTCGCTTACCTCTTCCGCGAGGTAAGCTTCATCAGATGGGAATCCCCCTTTTGCAAATATCCTGCATCTGGTAAGGGAGGGCTCGCAGCATGGGGTCATTGTTTACCTCAGGCTGATCGAGCCAGTAGGTCCCCTCTTCGATTAGACTGAGGTAGAAACCCTCAGTCGGGGTTGGGGGGGGGTACCTAAAAGGAGTCCTTAGATCAGAGAGCTCTTCAGAGATGAGATGTTCAACAGCCTGCTTCAAGGTGATGAGAAAAAGCTTGGGATGCAGGGTGTTCTAACTTCAGCATGAATGCCAAGGCAGAGAACTACAAGGAAATGGTCGAGGGCATTTCCAACAACTGTGGCATAGTTAATGATGAACGCAGTGAAAGTTTTCACCCTGGCATTGCAACGATGGAAAAACTATACCAGGGGAAGTGGTTTGCTGCATTGTTACCTGACTACTGTTGAACGTTTGCCAGAGGTGTTCCTGAGAAGCTCTACAAGTGACAAGCAAAGTTGCAAGTAGACTTGAATTTCTGTTACATGTCTTATGTGCATGCTGTATTTCTCCAGTACACACGGATTAGAACCAGTCAATCCTTGGTGAATCCGAGTCAAGTCTCAAGTCAAAACATTGCAAGTCCAAGTCGTGTGCCATCAAGTCCAAGTCAAGTCAAGCCTTACAATCATTTTTGCTGTTGAGTTGTGAGTTATGTAACTCGAGTCCCTGCCCATGTCAGGTTTTTTTTTTTTACCTTTAATGATTAAAACTTGCTTTAGCTAAAACTCACCAAAGTACATTGTAGGTTAAGTCCTTCATAGGCAGGTACAGTATAGGTTAAAAAGAGAGTCTCCACTATATCATGATTGTCCTCACACAGTAGGGAGTGATGGATCTTTCCAACAAACTATCTCAGGAGACATTGCCTATAGCCAAAAGAAAATGCAGACTATAATATACACTGAAATTATAAAATTTATGTTATAGTATCCAGAGGGGAGATGATAACCTCAAATTTTCTCAAATCAATGGGTCCATATCGGATCCAAGTCTTGAATCATCTGCCCTCAAGTCCAAGTCGAGTCCCAGTAGAATCCAGTCGCAAGTCATAAAATTTGTGATTTGAGTCGAGTTGTGAGTCAGTGACTCTAGTCCCCACCTCTGCAAATACATAATTAAGAAATGCTCATTTCAAAGAAACCAATTAATAAAGTAAATTAATAAGAATTAGCTATATTTATCTCAGAAGCATGCTTTTGGCAAAAAAAATGTTGTCCAGGATTATTAAACTGGTCTGGGTTGGGGGACCCGATATGATATGCTTTCATGGGGCCCAAAATCTCTAGCAGCACTCCTAAATGAGTGTGTGTAGGAGAGAGAGAATTGTTGCTTTCCAAATTACAATTAAGTATAGGTTTCTGAAAACACTAGACTTATTTAATCTAGCTAGCAAAATAAAGCATATTAGATAGAAAACAACAGACAACTTGTATAATGCACACAAGGGAGAATAAACAAATGCAACACGAACTACACAAAGTAAATGTGTATCAATGGAATGCAAATGAACCATCTAAGCAGAACAAACCAAGATTTTACAGCGCATACACTACGACACTCAACAGAACAGCAATTACGCATGTCTTTTTGTATGTATTGTAGGTCTAACACTGAAATAATCACTCAGGGATGACTGGAAGACTTCCTTTTTCTCACACATGAGTAACTGGTATCAGGCAAGGAGAATATTATGTAGTTAAAAGATATGTGGGAGGGCCAGTATGTGTAGCAGACCAATGAGTGTTGTTGCTTCCCCGAAATCCAGTGTAAAAATGGAAAGAAATGCTGAATACAAAGATGGATATTAATTAATAATGATCAGATGACAGTCAACTTCAGAAAGAACACATTATGCATGCCAGGTATTTGTTTCAATAAGATATTCAGCTCATCCCCAATAAACACAATTCGTCAACCATCCATACAACTATATGAATTTATTCAGTTAAAAACACCTGCATATGCTCAACACATACCCATCTTCTTGGGGGTCACAGCACAGGGTCAGCCAACTCGTAGCACCTGGGGAGCTGGGGGTTAAGGGTCCTGCTCAAGGGCCCACAGGCATGTGACTATCCTGTCTAGGCTCGGCGTAAATGTTCAACCTTCTGATTACAGATACAGAGGCTTAGCCATTCATGCTATTTGTGGCAGGTGAGAAGACTTGCAGCTCGACTGATACACATTCATGTTCACATTCATATTAAATATAATGTACTGCCAAGGATGTTGCAACTGCAAGACTCATTATCACACATGACATATTTTAAAAACCCGCCTAATAAATTTTTGTTTTATATAGATGATGATAAAAATTGTTCTTAGAAATTGCACTCCAGAAGCAGAGTCCAGTGGTGTCAGTAACAGATGACCCTCATACCTCTCTGTTCTGAATAAAAGTTTCTGAGTACAATTCCTTTGCAAAAACATCAGTTCATACAATGTGTAAGACTTGCTCCAGGCAGGATGGCAAACACAGCCAAGTGACATCAGGATGGGAGGAAGGAACAGGGATTCCTTTGGGTTGGTTGTGGGGAAGAGCTTAATAAAAGCAGTGTGGGGAGGAACAAACACAAAAGATGCCAACAAAAACAAAATTTTGGTGTTAAGTGGGCCGAAACAGACAACCAAAAACTAAAGTTTCACTTAAATAACCCCCCTGTATTTATGAGCATAGCTGTTAAAATGCCAGACTTTAACATGGAATATGTATGCAAAGTCAGTCTTATTAGTTACCCCAGAGAGTTCATTAACATCAGTGCAAACAGTATTTATACTGTATAACAAATGCACCTGTTGTGATTCAAGGTTTTGCTATTTGATTAGAATATAAAGCTGTTTATAGTGATACACAAAGCCGTCACTTCAAGGGGTAATAATTACTCTGTATTGCTGAGATCAAGGCCTGAATGATACGGCCGGTTCCTTATAAATGCAATATTTCTCAAGGGAGGTCATGCTCTTAAAGCCGAGGAGCTGTTTATTATATAAGGCTATTTTAACATTGGCTGTTCAGAAAACCTCAAAATGCAGCTTTCAACACCATTTTAGTACAAAGGGCAAAACATACATTATTAATGATACACTGACTTCCATAAGACAAAACATTTTTTCCACTAGAGTATGACTCCTACAGCTTGAAAGCTCTCTGATTATTGTATAAACAAGACAAGCACATGGGAATACTGGGAGTGCATGTATGGTCGACTTGCGAAGGGGCCTAATATGGGTCTTGATCCAAGCAAACATCTTGCTTCTTGGCTCAAGATGCTGGCCAGGCATCAGTAAAGACTAAAATACTTCAGTAAAGAACACAAAGAATTAAAGCTCTGGATCAGCAACCTTGTAACCCACACAAACTGAGGTCATGGCAGAGTCCAGGACAGATCCTGTTTTGTGAACCAGCACCCGCAGTGCTTAAAATTGCGTCCTACCCATCCAACAGCAGCATTAATTTAATTTTGTACTGAAGCAGACCCACATCAAATAGATTCTGAGAAGTGAACCACACACAAATCTCAACCCCCAATGTGATTTCAAGTAGAGTTCTGGGATGGTGTGTGCAGAAATAGCCTACATAATTTAAAAGATTATTATTTTCTAATAACATTTTAAAAATAATATTTAAAAAGATATACTAGTTTAGTGTTACCCCTACACACTGCTTTTTTTAATAATAAGTTTGGCTAAGTTGGATTTTTTTGAAGCAGCTGTAACACTTAAGGATTCTATATACTTTACTCACATAATACTGGTAGCTAATGTCATGCCCCGATCGTCCGCTTCTCTCGTGTGCCACGCCCCCTCGTCAACCCCGTGTGGATTCCCCATGTTTACCAGCTGTTCCCGATTGTTGTCAATCAGTCCATTGTATTTAGTCCGCGTTTCCGTTTGTTTCCCCAGTCCGATCATTGTAATGTTACCCAGTGTTTTGCCTGTCCCTGCTCCTAATAAACCCCGTGTTCTCCCTGATTACCTGTTTCCTGCGCCTCTGTCTACGCTCAGTGCTCCGTGAGACGTGACAGCTAATGATTATACTATTTGATAACCTGCAACTTTGTCTAGTACACAAAAATCATCCAAAGCAAAACCTATGCTATTAATAATAATTGATACTTTATTGATCCCTGTGGGGAAAATGTCATTACGCCTTCCTCAACTTGCTCTATTTTGTAGAGTACGTTGTCTGCGAAGGGCAGCCACCCATAGCAGCGCCCAGGGAGCTGGGGGCTAAGGGCCTTGTTGAAGGACCTGCTGAGGCTGGGTTTGAACTAGCGACATAAGAACATAAGAAATTTACAAACGTTTGGGGAGAACTTAACTAATAGCTCAGAGTTGTTAAAATCTTATCTAGCTCTGATTTAAAGGAACCAAGGGTTTTAGCTTCCGCTACACTAGCAGGAAGACTATTCCATATTATTCCAACGCTGTGTAAAAAAGTGCTTCCTCAAATTTGTTTTAAAATGTTCTCCCGCTAATTTCCACTTATGGCCACGAGTTCTAGTATTTAGACT
>JAODLC010000015.1:21121971-21140118 GCA_026781145.1 Hippopotamyrus pictus | reverse complement strand
GGCAGACCCAGGACTCGCTGGAGGGATTATATCTCTCGGCTGGCCTGGGAACGCCTCGCCGTCCTCCCCGAGGAGCTGGGGAGAGGAAGGTCTGGGTATCTCTCCTGAAGCTGCTAACCCTACGACTCGAACCTCGGACAAGCAGTAGATGATGGATGGATGGATGGCGGTTTTGGCAACCCAAACTCCCCGTCGCCCCTGCTGCATCTACTCTGCAACAGAAGCGGAAGGGTCGCAGACGGAGGGGTCTCCCGTTTCGCCGATGACACCCAACGTCACTGTGGATACCGCCCTCCTCGAGCTGGCCCCCGACACATGTGCTGCTGCGTCACCTGCCCAAGAGGTAAGCCTGTCGACAGGCTTGCTGTCCATCGCCCCAGTCCCCGCAGCTCGTGCCTTTGTGGGCACATGCCCGGCCCGTAAAGATGTCAGAGCTGCTGAGGACATGATTCCCCAGGTCCCTAAGTTCCCCAAGATGGGGGCACTTGCCCCACCCCCGTGGTTCCAACACCCAAGGCTGGCATGTCTTCAGCTTCACTCATGCCCGAGACCCTGGCCTGCCGCTTCTTTACTCTCCAGGGGCTTTATTAGCGGATAATGAGGGAGCCAGCAGTGCCCTGCTCCTGCAGCAGCTCAGAGAGGAGCTGGCAGAGGTTACTTCTGCTGCCCCACAACAGAAGCTGGAGCGAGCAGAGGAGACCTTGAGGAGGCTGCTCTAGTGGATGGAGAAGGAGGCTCCCCTGATAGGAGAGGCTGCAGTGCTCGAGGTCTCTGCTGTGCCCACCCCCGAGGTGCAACCCCCACCGGTGAGTCCAGTTCTGCCCCCCGAGGTTGCTGCTGCGCTGCCCGTAGAGCCCCCCCGTGGCTCCTGCGCTGCCCGTAGAGCTCCCCGTAGCTACTGCGCCTGTGGGTTCTGCTCAGCTCCCTGTGGTCCCTGCTTTGCCCCCGGTGGTTCCAGTCCTTGCTTGGGGTCCCGTGGTTCCCTGCATCGATTACCGGGCTCCAGAGTCCAGGACGGGTGGAGACCCGCACCCGCACAGTACAGCACCACACCCGCCTGTGCACCTGTGATTATTTCAAAGTTAAATCTGCACCCGCCCGGGCCCGTTAACATTTCGCCCATTACCCATGATAAATTACACACAATTATTTTTTATATGCACCTCTCAACATGACAAGCGCTAGGCCTACATGAATTTTGAACTGAAATGAAAAAGTCTGTTTAACACAAAATCAAATCAGATAAACCTAAGCTATCCATACTGTGACGAGCGTGAAAGAAAGAACACGACGACACGCTTCAGCAAGGATTCAGACGTGTATGTGAATGTTTGTCGAGGCAGTTATCTAATGGTGCGTTTGTTTTTCTCTCGGAATTCGGAAATTCCGAGTTGAGTGACATCATGTCCGACAATCTCCCATTCGAGCTACCACATCTCGGAACAAACATGGCTGCCTCCATGAACACGCTGCTGTGTTTTGTTGCTTTATATTTTATCAGATTTGGAGTGAGATTATTTTTTCCAAGACAAACAAACAACAAACACAAACTAGTCAAACCACATTAAAAGCTTTATAAAATATTTTAGCACATTCATAGCAATATTTTTTTTTCGAGAGGCAAACAAACTACAAACAAACCAAAGACACTAACAAGTCTGGTAAAAATCTGATATTGCATGATAGGATACTGTTTATGGTCATGATATGGTATTCTCTAAATCGAACATGTGCAGTTACATTTATAACTATTAATACATTTAACAAAATAAACATTTTTAAAGATTTATAAAATAGAATTACTGTTCAGTGTGTAAGCCGCCATGTTGAAATTACATCATAGGGGCAACTCGGATAACAAAATCTTGTCCGACATCAACGTCATAAAAGAGGCGTGTTTGCAACGGGAAGTGACGTTTTTCGTGACGTTTTCATCTGAGTGCCGAAACAATTGAAAGCACCATAAGGTACCCCTGACATACTGAACACACTGTGAGGATGACAATTTGTACATGATAGTCTAATACACAGATATTTTCGCTTATATGTTATTTTTGCAGGCTACAATACTGTTTTGATTGACCTGCTACCTGCCCGTGTGTAATGAAATACCCGCCCGCATACCCGCCCGTAAAATTCCAGAACATTAAAATCCTCCCGTTTATAATCTGATTCGTACCAGGCGCGGAGATGAATGGAAGACGTCTTTTATCACTCACTCGAGACAATATGAATACGGGGTCATGCCTTATGGTTTAGCAAATAGTCCCTCGATTTTCCAGTTTTTTATGTACTCTGTTTTCTGCGACATGCTTAATCGATTCGTGATAGTATATATGGACGATATCCTTATCTATTCTCCTTCCCTCTCCCAACATGTTCACCATGTACGACAAGACTGCGCGATTTTCATCTTTTTATGAAGGGAGAGAAATGTGAGTTCCACCAGGGACAGGAACAGTTCTTAGGGTACGTCATCCGACCAGGGGAGATCACCATGGATGAATGTAAGGTTGCGGCTATTCACGATTGGCTACCACCCCGTACCGTGAAGGAACTTCAACGATTTCTCGGCTTTGCCAATTTCTACTGCAGGTTTATCAGAAACATCCGCCAGGTAGCCGCCTCCCTCACCACCCTTACACGGGGAAGGGGGACTCGACTGCAGTGGACCGCGGAGGCGGATGCCGCCTTCCAGAAACTAAAAGAGGCCTTCTGTTCTGCGCCCATCCTTCGACAACCATGCCCAGAGGACCCATTCGAGGTGGAGGTGAATGCATCCGATGCCGGAATAGGGGGTATCCTCATACAAAGAGACCAAGACACCGGGCAACCTCACCCTTATGCCTACTTCTCCAAAAAGCTCTCACCAGCCAAACAGAACAATTACGTAGGGGATCAAGAGCTTTTAGCTATGAAATTAGCTTTGGAGGAATGGAGACACTGGCTGGAGGGGGCTCGTCACCCTTTTCAAGTCCTCACCGATCATCGGAACCTCCAATATCTACAGACCGCTAAAAGGTTGAATCCCCATCAGGCCCGCCGTTTTTCGCCTGATTTAACTTTGTAGTATCCTACCTTCCAGGGTCAAAGAATGGAAAAGCCGATGCCCTTTCCCGTCAATACGACCTCCCAGCTGAAAGAGATCGAACCGCCCCCATATTGAATCCTTCCTGTTTTGCTGCAACCATCTCGTGGTCTCTAGAAGACACCCTCCCGCAGCTAACGACCGTACCACTCCACCTGTCAACTGTCCCCCTGGTAGGCTGTATGTCCCCTCGAAACTTCGACCAACAGTCCTCAGGTGGGTCCATACATCCTGGGGCTCCGGGTACCCAGGGGTCTCCGCCACACTCTGGTTGGTGGCACGAAGGTACTAGTGGGCTGGATGGAGACGAGATGCCGAACAATATGTAGCTTCCTGTCCCGAGCATGCCCAAATGAAGACCTCACATTTACCCCCGGCTGGCCTGCTTCACCCATTACCAATCCCTTTGCACCCCTGGTCACATATTGCTATGGACTTTATTACGGATCTTTCCCTCTCTAAAGGAAACACGGTCATACTCACGGTGGTTGACCGTTTCTCTAAGATATGTCAGCTCCTTGCTCTCCCTAAGCTCCCTACAGCAGCGGAGTTAGCCGACGTGTTGATCACCTGGGTCTTCCATTAATATGGTATCCCCTAGGATATAATGTCTGATCGTGGACCACAAGTGTTCACAAGTGTTTCGTACCTTTTGCGCTAAGCTTAACGTCTCACTAAGTCTGTCCTCTGCCTATCACCCCCAGTCCAATGGGCTGGCTGAGAAAACAAACCAGGAAGTGTCCAAGGCATGTCCAAGGATGGGACAACAAGTCTGGTTGTCAACCTGGAACCTCAAACTCCCGTCCTGCCGTAAATTGTCGGCCCGCTTTATTGGACCGTTCCAGATTGCTAAGCAGGTGGGTCCTACTTCGTTCCGCTTGCACCTACTAAGGGTGTACCGGATCTGCCCTACCTTCCATACTTCCCTCTTAAAACCCATGAAGTATAGCACGTCACATTCCCCTGCAGATGTACCGACCCCTCCTCCAAGCCCATTAGAGGATGGCTCTATTGTGTTCCTTTTTCGGGCTCTCCTGGATTCACGCCGCCGTACAGGACACCTCTACTACCTGGTCGATTGGGAAGGGTTTGGCCCTGAAGAATGATCCTAGGTGCCTGAGGCTGACGTCCTGGACCCCAGCCTGGTGACCGATTTCAACGCTGCCCATCCATCTAAACCAGCTCCGCGGTCGCAGGGGCGTCCCCGTTGCTCCACTTGGCCTCGAGGAGGCGGCCATCGGGGGGGGGGGGTACTGTTACACCCACGCAGGCGGGGCCAAGCACCTGCAGGTGATCTCCAGCTGATCACCTCACTACTTAAGATCAGTCGTACAACCTATCGTCGCGAAGTACTGTTGCCATTGTTTCAATGAGCCTTACCAAGCACTTTTCCTGTCTCCTGTTCTCCCGGTTCATCTTGTCTGCTGTGTCCTGCCTGCCTGCCTACCCGCCTGCCTGACCCATCCTGCCCCACTGTTCTGCTGACCCTGGTCCTTCCCCCCTCTCGTCTACACATCTTGTCCTTTGGTGTAGGACTGATCTACCCGGAAACTGACCTCTGCCTGTGACTCGACCACCCGACTGGATTAACCCCCTGGATTTGTCTGCACCTGGCTTATTAAACAAACCTGTTTGCTTCCGCACTTTGGGTCTGCCTCCTTCTTTCTAGCTGTGCATCACAATGTGCTTCCAAACTCCATCTATCAAGCACATTATTTTCTGTGCACAATGGCGTCAAGTCACCAAGTATGATCCTACACAACAAGCTGGGATTACGCTAAGATGATTTTCCATAATTTATACTTGCCAAGTGGAGAAGCACAATCCGGATTCATGTTTCTAAACCCTGTCTTTATTTTGTTCCCACATATCATTGTTACTCTAGCAATGCTGGTTGGAGAAAGATGTCAGAGGTACAGTTGCAAATAGGGAAATGTAAACCAGGACAACACCGTGTAGGCAATCATTGCATGGGGAGCAGGCCAAGCTTTAACAAAGCCCCTTATGTGTGCCTTTGGTTTGTTTTAGATGAGACTGTTTGAGGTGTTTTTATACTCCACAAGCCAATATTCTAACAGTGGGGGAACTCACTAGAACATTTAACCCTCTGGAGCATAGTATGTCGTCGACGACATACTGTAGAGTACCTTTCACGTCTATTTCAGTTTATATCTCGCTGAAATCTGAATCTGAAAGTTGCTACATATTCAAAGAAAGGAGCCAGAAATAGTGACATGAGTTAGGTTTTTCTTATTTATTTATGCAGTGTTCCAAACTGCATTTTGAAATGTCTATACTTTGATGTCAAATTACAAACTTAACAAAAATCTAACATATTTACAATATACAGTAAAATAAAGATGAGTGTAATGGCAAAACAAATATATAAAAAATAATTTATTTGCCATGAACTAAGTTTATGATATTTGAAGAAATGTGTGATCATGCCCCAGTCAGTGAAAGTGTGTTTCCTACCCCTGGGCTCCAGAGAGTTAATCTATTAAAATATATACCTGATATCAGTACAGCCTGTTTATACTAGCTTGATATATGTAGATTAACCCATTAACCCATTACTTGTCCTGGGCAGTTTGTTTTTATCCATGTTCCTGTTCCCTTGGCAGCCTTGTACTGATAGATAGATAACTGATTTCAATAAGGGAAGTGGCTAGTTCAGCAGAACATTTTAAATGCTTCAGTATAATGAAACCCTACATTTATAATGGGCATCCAGTCTTCTGGAACCAGGATTGTCAATGAAATTTCTATGCTTTTGTGTCAAAAAATTATAAACTGCAAATGCCATTAGACCCAATTTGAAGCATTCAGGCTGGAACCTGGAGGAATGTCATGTAACTACAATGTTCCTCTGAATGTGAAAGTACTAAGTTTACATTGTAAACATGTAATTTATTTAGGCCATATCTGCGGTGGAACAACATTAAAATCTAGAAATGAATTCCCTCTGTAAGTAAAGGATATTTTATGGTCAATAATACTATAATATCACTCCCACATAAATAAATAAACAAACAAATAAATAATCAATTAATCAATCAAACAAACAAATAAATATACTGTATAAATGGTCCCAATGGTATGATGAACTCTGGCCAGGTCCCTCATTTGATACAAAGGCCAGTAGATATAGCACGGCAGATGCCCATAATACACCCCTGGGTCAAATATTGTCCGATCACTTTGCACCAAAGACAGCAACAGAAACAACTGCAGATCAATTTTAAGAGCACCTTGAGGCGTTTAAAATGGTACATCTTCATGAACTCTTGTGTAATGTCCACCGCTTTTGAGACTCACCGCGACGCTAGTGACCTAAACCCAGCCATGTTTCTTTGCATACTTATCGGTCCCTTTATGGAGACACGGCATGGATAGTCACTCCCCCTAAGCAAAGTCACTCACTACTAAGAAAGCCCTCCACAGATCTTACCATATGGACCATCTGTTCCTGGAAAAGCCCTGTTTCTGAAATCCATCCTGGGCCTTTGCTTCAGGGGTTGCTGTACCCTGTAAGGTTAAGTGGCGTCTTGGAGTGAGATCAGTCTCCCTGCAGTTTCTCCATTCACATAAGGGCCCTTGGAGACTGTACGGGCAGCACTGTGAACTGGGTCATACATGATGGGTAAATAGTGGAAAGATGTCTTCATAATACAAATTTCTCTGAAGATTACATTGATTTTTGACATGTTGACAGATTTTTACATGGTGGAGTAACACACCTGCACATGTTGTTCTGCAGAGGAAGTGCTCATTTTTAAGGGTATAGGAAGAAAACTATTGAATCTTACTTCATTGAATGAAAATCCTCAATTGAAGATAATCAAAAACATAAACCAATAAAGTTGTTTCCAATTGGCTCCCAGTGTTTTCCAGTTCAAAAAAACTAGTGACTTGTTTTGAACATTTTAAATGTAGAACACTATGAATTGATCTACATTGTAATCAGTCAGAGTAGGATTTACTTGTATTGAATTGTGTCTTCTTGTATCACTTAATACCCTATATAGCTAAATAGCTATCACATTATTTGGGGAGAAGGCCTATTCATTACAATATAGTATCTAAGAATCATCAACTTCAACAGGAGAAGAAAAACTTGATCCTAGAGTTTTGAATGTAATTGTTAATGGCTTTGCTAGGCTTTGACTAGGCTGCCCCAACCCAACTTTTTCCATAATGCCTTGTGATTTTGCAAACGAGGTTTTATGGGCATGTGTCTGTCATGTTATAACAGAAACACCAATTCATACTTCCCTGGAGATGAGACACTGAGGCCCACAGTCTGTGCGATGGAAAAAAAAACAGCTCAACAGTTACCATGACAGAAGTGATAGGCCTATTGTGAGGCAGAGATAGCTATGCTATCTACAGAAGGGGGGCTGCTCATTCCCCTCTTAAATGACAGCAATACGTCAGGCTCTATTGCATGAAGATGAGAGACTCTTCAAAAGTATTGAGGGAGGTGTGAATGTTAGGAGCCTGTTGGCACCAGGCCGTACTCCTCAAGGATCACACTTATTTAAAAAGTGATAGAACATGTTTTCCTTCCATTTTAGTTTATAATGTTTTTGTCTTCTGTCGATGACTCACAGATACCATATATAGACCCATACTGTAATTTTTAAAAATATTTTTGACCAAGAAACCGTGGTTGGTTGAAGAGCTCTGGGAAATACAGAAGCAACTCATTTTTTTTTACACTACATGCTCTCTATGAATATATTAGCATAGGTTTTACAGGCATCTATGTTTGGAGCCACATACAGGTTAATTCAGTCTGGATTTATATGAATTAATGCATTGCATTAATTAATAAAGAGCAACAACAGGCAGCTTTTTTCATGATGGGAAAATTCGAGGAAGACATGCACTGCTGCTCCCAAAGTAGCAAGAGCCGAAACACCCAGGAAGAGCTGGGTGGTGGTGCGGGGGGGGGGGGGGGGGGGGGGGTTCTAGCCAATAGCAACTAAGTCTGGGTTTGAGAGGTTCTTGGCCTCTCACCAGACTGGGTAATGGCAGCCTTCCTAAGTCCTTTTAACAAAGTTAACCCCACAAGCACTGCAAGTCTGTACATTTGCATCAAGCTGCAGGGTTGTCTCAGAGAGGCTGATTGGATGAGAGGGGCTACTAAAGCCCTGGGGCCTGTAGACATCTCGGTCTGGCCATGGCCACATGTTGACACACTACCATTGGAAATCAACAAGTCTGAACATGTAAATTACATAATTTTGCCCAGCATTGATTGTATATATAATTTAAAGTCAAATATATTTAATTTTGGAGGCTACTTCACAAAGTATTATGGCATATTAAAACTCAGAATTTTAGATACATCTCCCACACAAATTCTCAGCATGCAGTATGAAGCAACAACCGGAATCTGTGTGTAAAATATGAATTTTGAAAATTAGCCCTTTTCGCTTCCTGAGGAAGGCTGTGTCCTTCAGGACTAGTGGTATCTAACTGCCTCATGTTCATTCGTTTGTGGCCTGGAAGGAGAAAGGAACTTTGTATTTGTAACTAAACCTGCCAAGACCAAAATGGCTTCATTTAAAAAATCTAGGTGTATAAAGGGCTAATTGGTATAACTTGTAAGCTTTAGAAGTTGCATTATAGTCAGCCAGACTAATGAAAAGAATTTTAATCAGAGCTCAGACTAAATCAGCGTGAAATCCTCTGTTCTGCATTGTACAGTCATTGTTCCTCAACTTGGTTGCTACTGTGGCCCTCAGACTCCAGCCAAACACTGGAGGCTGCAAATGCTCATTTATTATAAGTCATGATTTACACTTTTCTGTCGGCTCCCAATTATGAACGAAAGTCTTATGATCAAAGCTGGAAAAAATGGGTAACATTTTAAGAGTTAAAAGCCACGAAACTTCTGTCTGACAAAGTCATCCTTCCTAAAAAAATCTAATTGATTTTTTTAGTATATGAAAGGAAGAAGTATTTTTTGTTTGACATCCATTCCTGGAAATATATTAGCAAAGAGGGACAGGTTTGGTATCTTTGACATGGTAGTACAAACACCTTTCTAGACAGCGCAACCACATGTGCCCTGTCCGCACCTTTCTTCCACCATGGAAATATCTGTGTGTACATTACAGGGAGAAAGGATTCCATGTCCTCAGTGACATGTCACATGTCCTCCAGAAACATACGCTCAGCCAGGCCTCTTGTGATTGGATTATTCTGGACTGTAAGTCTGGTATGCATGGATATGAATATCTTGCTATGTAAATCAAATGTTTCTATCCCAGGGGTCCTGGACACTTTACTGTTACTCTGCTACTCTTCACATCTTTCATATATGTGTATATTTCTTTAAAATTGTCTTTATTTGGTTTTACTTTTGATGTACTGTATAAGGTGATGTGTAATAAGGTCCATATGCGATTTGGTGTCACTAAATGCCAGAATTTTGCCCTCTGTGTTAAATGTGGGCCTTTTCAGGGCAAAAAAAAATGTCTATCACACTTTGTTTACATACCAGATGATGAACAAATTACAAGCTGTGTGACAACCTATCAACCTTAAGCTGACAAACCAGCTACCAAAACCCAACTCCGGCTGACCTCTGCTTTAGACGTGAGTGTAACTGTAGCGGAGAGGGTTGCTGTGATATTCTTGTCTTCTGCTTGATCACTCCACTTTATGTTCCCCTGAAGACACTTTGTTGATGATACTTCTGAAATCCTCCTTTCAAATGAAAGAGCACGGATAGAGCTTGGCAGGTACAGATGGCAGGACGGCTTCTTGGAATAACTCGGAATAACTCAGTGTGACTTAGACATGGCTGACAGTCAGTCCAGAGGAAGTGGAGAGCACACACTCCTTTGTTTTAAACATTAAAGCTCTCCTTCATGAGTAAATCAGAAAAAAATCAGAAACATGCTTTTTGAAGCAATCCCTCGGTTTGTACTTTTTTCCTTCTCTTCTTTTCAACTTGCATGGAGTGAAACTGACAAGGTGAGTGTTAGGAGGGCAGATTTGAACACTGTTCTCTGCCTCACTGTGTCAGGAGACAGCAGGTAAAACAATGGTGGGGGGGCAGGGATTAGTGTGGATATTCCTCAGTGTGCTCACACAACATGCTTTATCAATCCATTATTATGAAAGTTAATGAAAAAAATTAAGCTTGATTGGCTGCTGCAAACAGTAATGTCGGATTGTATGGAAGAGATTTGGACAATGTAAACAATGCATTGACATCATATTAAAATTAAAGAAAAAAGAGAAACTTAAACTGTTGACATTGCTTGATGGCACACCTATCAGGTCAGGTCAGGTCAGGTTAGGTTGGGGAGCATGTGCTGATGCAGCGTGTTGCCACACCCACCACATGGCGAAACTCCTTGTGATCCCGGCCGGTGACCCCGCAGGTAGACACCCAGTCCAGTCCCACCCTCCGGAAATGGCCATCCATCTGCTGCAGCCATGTGTTACGTGGGTGTCCCCTTCGTCTGGTCCATCCACTTGTGTCCTCAGCAAGAATGATCCTGCGACCCAGATCACCTTCAGGGAAAAGCGCCACATGGCTATAGTGTCGTAACTGACAGTACCTCACAATGAAGGTAATGTGCCTCATTCGGGACTCCTCTAGCAACAGCTCATTCGAGTCAAACCAGTGGTATCCAAGGATTCTTTGAAGAGACACAGTATTGAAGTAGTCCAGCCTTCATCTCAGCTCACTGGATAGCGTCCATGTCTCACAGCCATACCGCAAGAATGGGAACACCAGGATTCTAAAGACTTGGACCTGCGCCCTCTTAGAAAGATATTGGGAGCACCACACACCCCTTTCCTGTGACCTCATGACCCCCTATGCTCTTCCAATGTGTTGACTTCATGGGAAGAGTCAGCAGAGACATGAATGTCACTGCCGAGGTAGGTAAATCTCTCGATAAGGTCGACATTCTCCCTGCAGACGCACTACTGATGGCTGTGCCTAAGAAGTCATTGAATGCTTGGATCGTGGTCTTTATCTAGGACACCTGCACTCCCAGACACTCAGACACCTCACTTAGTCTCCGATCAGAGTCTCCATTGACTCCGTGAAGATCATCGCATCGTTGGCAAAGTCAAGATCAGTAAATCTTTATTCACCAATGGACGCCCCACAGCTGCTGGGCCCCACGACCCGCCTAACACCCAGTCAATGGAAGCACTAAACAGAGTCGGAACAAGAACACACCCCTGTGAATCCTAGAATCAACTGGGAAAGCGTGGAGGTTCTCCCTCCACTCTGCGCAGCACTCACAGTACCAGTGTATAGACTGGCAAAGATGTCCAGCAACTTTGGGGGGATTCCGCAAAGTCTTAGGATGTCCCACAGGACAACTTGGTCAACTGAGTTGAATGCTTTATGGAAATCAACAAAGGCTACAAAGAACCTCTGCTAATATTCACGATTGCACTCGATAAGATCAGGATATAGTCGAAGGTAGACTTCTTAGACGTAAAACCAGACTGTTCTGGTCAGTGACAGGCAATCAAGTGATCATGGATCCTATTAAGGATGACCCTAGCAAGGACCTTACCCAGCACTGAAAGCAGTGTTATGCCCCTGTAGTTGCTGCAATCCAGGTGATCACCCTTCCCTTTCCAGATAGAGACTACAAGTCCCGTTTTCCTGTCAGTTGGGATGATTTCTGACTCCCAAATGGAAGCAAAGATTGCCTGCAATACCAGGAGGACAGCCTTACCACCAGCCTGGAGAAATTCACCCCGGATACCATGGATCCCTGCTTCCTTCCCTGTCCTCAGCTGATTCACCACCACTCAGTGAGATTAAGTGGTTCACAGAGGATCAGCTTTGAGAATCATGGACTCAGAGATGGCCAACATCTTAGCTGGAGGGTCAGCTTTAAACAACTGCTCAAAGTAGCCGGCCCAGTGGGTCACAACTGCAGTTTCATCTGTAAGGACCGTTCCATCACCCGCCCTGACTGCAAGTCTCCGAGGAACAGATTCAGATGTGCGTAATGCTTCGATTCCTCTGTAAGCAGGATGTGGGTCACTAGACCATAGATGGTATGTCACCTGCTTACAGATTCATCTAACAAATGCCTCCTTATCTACCCTCAGAGCCCTCACAGTCGTCCATCCAATATCCAGGGTGCCCTGCAAAATGAAACACCTCCTTCTGGGAATACTGCCAATAGCAACACAACCCTCGACAACCTTAAGGGTCATATCATGGAAGGTCTCCCACATCACTTCAAGTCAGCAGTCACACCCAAGTCTGCAAGTTCCTCACACAAACTGCATGCAAACTCATCATAAACAACCTGGAGTCTGACTAAGTCCAGCCTCATACTCCTCATAGGTCTACTAGATCTAAGCTGAATCTTCAGAGTAGCAACAACAATTCTGTGGTCAGAATTCACAAACTGGTCACTTCTGTAGACCCTGTAGTTTTGCAGGAGCCTCCAACATCTGCCCACAAGGATGTAATCAATATCCTTCACCGCACCACCAGTACTGGAATACCAAGTCCAATGATGCAGCTCAGGGCATTGGAACCAGGATTCAGTGACCCGGAGCCCCTGAACTTTCACAAAGTCAAGGAACATGGAGCCACTTTCACTCCAGTCTCCAGACCCATTGGGACCGATACAATCCTCATAGCCAGCCCTGTCAGTCCCAGTGGTTGCACTGAAGTCACCCATGACCAGAGGAGTTTCACGTTGTGGGTACCACTGAGCGAAGTTGCGAGTAAAATGTCTCCCTCAATGAGTGATCACTCACTGCTGTCAGAGCATACACTGAGACAACAGACAAGACACCCAAGAAGTGCCTTAACCTACGTCTCATAATACACTCGTCGAAAGGAGTGACATCAGATACAATCGGAAGGAGCTGATCTGCTACAGCAACAGCTACTCCTTGAGTATGGCAGCCATCAGACCGACCAGACCAAAAGTAGGTATATCCACCTACAAAGATCTGGCCACTCCCCAGTCTGCGTACCTCAGAGTGCTGCCACTTAAACGTGGAGTTTACGAAGCTCCCCCAACAGCAAAGAACAGCACACCTATTACATCACATAAACAAATGCAATTCCAACAAATCATATGGTAATCTTTACAGAGTGGACTACCTATGCCTAACACAAGCACAGCAAGGTTGGTGGAGCTTCATGCTACATGGAATTTAATAATATAATTGAAGAGAAAAACACTCCTTCAGAGGAAACTTCAGGTGTCAGTGATGAAAGCGACAGCTCAGAAGCTACAACTTCTTTTGAAAAAGGAGATAAACAGGATTAAAAAAAGTAAAAAGTTGTTAGTCTAACTGTATTTTTACTGACTAAGTATATGTATTCAGCTAGTGTAAACATGCACGATGCTATCACAGCGAATGCGAGGCTGAGACTGAAGCGTTATCCTTTGTTTCTGCTGAGAGACGTGCCATGTGACTCATTTCCCCGCGCGTACAAGTTATCTTAGGTCAGCGTTCACGGTTTGACTTCTGAAATTCAGATAGAGTTCTAGGTATTTTTTTTCAAACTGGTTGGTTCGTATTTTAAGAAATTCGAGTTCTAATGAATTCGAGAACTGAGGTACAGTACCACTGTACAATAGCTCGTATGATATACACTATTCTATATCCCTTGTGGTACGAGGTTATTTTGCATTGCTTTTAATTGATATCTTGATATTAATTTTAATGCAAGGTTATCTTGTATTACTTGTAATAAAGTGCTTTTGAGTGAACCTAAGCATGCCTGTTTGTTCCTTTGAGAGCCCTATATCTTTCTCACACCCATTTAAATACAACGTCTAAGAAATCTACCTTCGACTACATCCTGTTGTCATCGACTCAGTTGAATGAGCTGCCCTGTGGGACATCTTGAGCCTTCACAGGATCCCCCCTAAGTTGCTGGATGTCATGGCCAGCCTATACACTGGTATTGTGAGTACTGTGCAGAGCGGAGGAAGAATCTCCACACTCTTCCCAGTGGATTCTGGGGTTCACAGGGGTGTGTTCTTGCTCCTACTCTGATCAACGCTTGCATGGACTTGGTGTTGAGCAGGGTCGTAGGGTACAGCAGCTGTGGAGGGTCTGTTGGTGAAGAAAGATTTACTAATTTTGACCAACAATACTGTGATCTTCACAGAGTTAATGGAGGCTCTGATCAAGGCTCTTGAGAGATTGAGCGAGAAGTCTGAGTGTCTGGTATTGCTAGTGTCCTTGATAAAAACTTCAGGCCATTAATGACTTGTTGGGCACAGCCATTAGTAGTGTGTCTGTCTGTAGACACACTACTAACCTAATGTTACTAATGTTGACCTCGTTGAGAAGTTCACTTACCTTGGCAGTGACATTCATGTCTCTGGTAACACTTCCTATGAAGTTAACAGACAGATTGGAAGAGCATGGGGGGTCATGAGGTCGCTGGAAAGGGGTATTTGGCCCTCCTGATATTTTTGAGAGAGGACAAAGGTCCAAGTCTTTAGAGTCCTAGTGCTCCCTGTCTTGCTCTATGGCTATGAGACATGGACGTTATTCAGTGAGCTGAGATGAAGTTTGGATCCGTTCAGTACCAAGTCTCTTTGGAGAATACTTGGGTACTGCTAGTTTAACTTTGTGTCAAACGAGCAGTTGTTTGAGGAGTCCCAAATGAGGTACATCACCTGCATTGTGAGAGAGCATCACTTACGGCACTATGGCCATGTGGTGCTTTTTCCTGAGGATGATCTGGCTCACAGTATCCTCGTTGCTAAGGACCAGAGAGGCTGGGCCTGGCGAAGGGGACGCCCACGTAACACCTGGCTGTGACAGGTGGATGGCCCTTTCCGGAGGGTGGGACTGGGTCGTGTGTCTGCCTGGGGAGTCGCAAGCCGGGATCCTGAAGTGTGTCATCATGTGAGGGGTGTGGCAATGCACTGTATCAGTGCAAGCTTCCCAACCTGACCTGACCTGACCTGGAGGGGCATGTGTCATGTTGGCGGAATATGACAGCAAGCAGACCACAGATTCACTTAATCATTTCTGAAAGATTTTTTTTCCTATAAAGTGTCCATTAATCCATCTTTCCACTTCTTCTCCATTACCAGAGAAACAGAGTTTACGCCAGGCAGCATAGGGTACAAGTCAAGGGAACACCTTGGGCAGGATGTTAGTGATGTATGATATGTACTAATTTGCATATCATACCATGCCCATTGTCATATTAACGTTTTTTTTATTAAACATTCGCATGCATATATGCAAACGTAAATGTTTTCATAGAGCAGTCTGAAGTTAACACATGAGTTTCAACTGAGAAAAGAAAATAGCCTAGTAACAAATGCAGCAATTTTCTTTTGTATGTAATGCTTCACACATTTTATAATTATTGCTGTTTATATTTACACTACGGCTGGGGAGAACCTGCGCTAAATAATTGGCCCAAAAAATGGAAATGGTATAGAAATGGTTTTGAAATATTATGCAGCCATTAATGATGTAAACAGTACATGGTCATTTGCAGTCAGACAGCCAGCATATTTCCATGTTGCATGGGGTTATCGCAGGGAGGTGGGGGTATGTGGGGGTGAGGGCATAGTGATTAGTGGTGACTCTTCCATTATGCTATGGAGAGGATCTAGTGAGCAAGGGAAATCCTCAGCCCGGGTAGTAGAATTACACAAAACGATATGTATATGACCATAGTGGTGTAGGGAAGGCACAGGTGCAGAGAGTCAGCCACGTAAATACAGAGGTACATTAAATACCATTTTGCTTTAGGTAAAGGGCAGCATTTATCGGCGCCATCTTCATTTGCCTTATTTTGATAAATTGCTTTGCTAAGCGCCATTTGAAGCTCCATAAAAAAGCAGCATATTCTCTCAAGGAAATCAACGCAACGCAACGCATGTTAAACACATATCATGATGCACAAGGAAATTTCATTGGGCATAAAGACACTCAGGTTAAGACATTAAATTTAGGCATATGGAAGTCCTTCAGAAATGCACAGAATTTTGTTAGAAAACAAGCACCAAAAACAAGCAAAAACATGTAAAAAATCTCAGCAATACTAGAAAATCCAGAAAATTGCCCAGAATTTGTGAAGAGCAATGAAAGGATGAATGTAAAAGAAGAGTATCATTCTGCAGAATGTACAAAGAGGGACCCCACCTCCCATTGGCAAAATATACTGAGCCCCACCCCCGACCCAGCCACATACCATCGTGATTCGGTAGATCACCAGAGTAAAAGTAGCCCACGTAATATCCCACTGGGATAGTGGGTGCAAAACTCCACATATGGTGTCACAGATACCCTATTAAAATACAGTGGTTGGAAATGATGAAGACCATATGGATTTAATTAAAAGGTGAATGAAAGTCAATAAGGTCTATGAAAAAGAAGATTGAATATTATCATAAAAAAGCACACACATTGAACATACTTTAATGTGCCTCAAGGAGTTTTGATGATAACTGCATTGTATTCAGTGAAATAAAATAAGGTTCAATGCATAGGAAATACTGGGGATATCCACAGAGCTGATAGCTGCAGAAGTGTATCTATGCCTGTCTAAGTGTGGGGGGTGTGCTACCATGCTGTGGATAGCGGTGAAGCACAAGGTTCTGAGAAGGACAGCACACTAATGATGGTCCCTTGCAGCACTGAGGGGGCAGAGCTTGTGTGAGGGCCAGCTCTGCAGTGGAGTGTCAGTGTAGTTTAGTGACGAATGACCTGAGGCTGCCAGAAGTGATGTACACTCATACATCCATCATGAGAGCAAGCTATTACTTAATTCTCTGACATCTGTATAATTGCTTTAGTGCTGTAAGAAGGCCTGGACTTAAATTATATATATAACACGGTGGCTCAGTGGGCAACACGGTCGCTTCACACCTGCAGGGCTGCTGGTTTCAGTATTTTTTTCCCTTGGTGTGTATGATTTTGCACGTTTTCCCTGTATTCTCTACTTTTTTTCCTGATTAATCCTGTAATAAGTAAAGACCAAGAAAAATGCACAAATGAATAAAGTTATCTGTTAATTTTAAACATTTAGATTATGTTTTATCTGGGGCAACATATTACCTCATTTAGAGCTGCGAGGGAGCAAAAATGTGGACTGTCTAGCTGGGAGCTGAGATGGGTCAACAACGTGGACCGTCTGGGGGTCCCTGAGGACCAAGCTGAGAAACACTGATTTACAGGAATGGTATAGGTTAAGTACGCTTCTCAGGGGCACAGCATCTGGGTCTGTCTGGAAATGGGCTTTCAGTCTATGGCCTTAACCTCAATGTTACCTGCCAAGCCATAAAGGTACAAACTCTTTGAACATGCCTTAGTACTTCATCCCTCCATTCATCTTCCAGTAGAGAGTTGCTCTGAGCCTAATGTATTCATATTTGATTAATACTATGCCTCTATATGAACTGGTATCCTGTCTAGGGTGTTACTCTGACTTCCTCTGTTCTGTGTGCTTCATGGGACAGTGTTGAGGCTCACTGTAACCCTGTATTAGAAATTAAATGGATGGATATAAAAAATTGTTAACAAAACATTTCTGAATCAGTTTAAATATTTTTCAACAGTATATGTATGTGTGTGAACATTTAGTTCTAACCCTAACCCTAACCCTAAAGTTCACTACATGTGATAGTAAGAGAGCTACTGAGAGCAATGACCAGACTGCAGTCTTGAGCATTAAGCTAGAGCACATAACCGTGGTTGGCTCGCCTCCCAAAAATTTCTGTTGGATACTAATAAAATTGCCCTGTTCCATTCTCTGATCCCTCAAGTCATTAAGGTTCTGTTTTCTTACACAAGAAAGCCAAGTTTTTTGGTATTATATATGTGTTCCATGACTCCGACTTTACTGTGTGTTTTGGTGCATCACAGGCATTCGGTAAAACCTGTCAAAAACTGATAATGTTATTCAAACAGCCAGTACATTGTTTTTCTGTCACTATTCAAAATTTGTATTTTGAAGTTACACCTGTCACGTCTCGCGGTGGAGGCGAGCGGGTAAGCAGGCGACCAGAGTCGGTAGGACGGGAAGACGGAGGTTTAATCAGGAAACAGGCAGA
>JAODLC010000015.1:21056342-21075497 GCA_026781145.1 Hippopotamyrus pictus | reverse complement strand
CTATCCAGTCTACATGTGTTTTGTGGATTTGGAAAAGGCTTACGACCGGGTTCCCCGAGGTGCTCTGTGGGGGGTGCTTCGGGAGTATGGGGTCAGGGGTCCACTGTTGTGGGCGATTCAGTCCCTGTATGAACGGAGCGCAAGCTTGGTCCGCATTGCCGGTAATACGTCGGACGTGTTCCCAGTGCGGGTTGTTTCTCTGCTTTTTGGATTGTTTCTCTGCTTTTTGCGGATGATGTTGTCCTGTTGGCTTCATTTGCTGGGGATCTCCAGTGTGCTCTGGGGCGGTTCGCAGCCGAGTGCGAAGCAGCGGGATGATGATTAGCACCTCCAAGTCCGAGACCATGGTTCTCAGCTGGAAACAGGTGGATTGCCCTCTTCAGGTCAGGGAGGAGGTACTGCCTCAAGTGGAGGAGTTCAAGTATCTCGGGGTCTCGTTCACGAGTGAGGGTAGGCGAGATTGGGAGCTGGACAGATGAATTGGAGCAGCGTTTACAGTTTTGCAGGCACTTAACCGGTTTGTCATGGCTAAGAAAGAACTGAACCGGAAAGCAAAGCTCTCGATCTATTGGTCCATCTTCGTCACTACCCTCACCAATGGTCATGAGCTATGGGTAATGACTGAATGAATGAGATCGTGAATACAGGCGGCTGAAATGAGGTTTCTCTGCAGGGTGTCTGGGCTCTCCCTTAGGGATAGGGTGAGCAGTTCGGATATCCGGGAGAGCCTCAGAGTAGAACCGCTGCTTCTCCACGTCGAAAGGAGCCAGTTGAGGTGGTTTGCACATCTGGTGCGGATGCCTCCTGGACGGCTACCCGGAGAGGTTTTCCGTGCATGTCCTACAGGGAGGAGGCCCCGGGACAGACCCAGGACTCGCTGGAGGGATTATATCTCTCGGCTGGCCTGGGAACGCCTCAGCATCCCATTCCATGCTTGATGTGGGCTACCGGGCAAAGGACTGGCATTGATCTGAAAGTGTTGGAAATGATGTTCGTTTTCAGTTTCTCTCATTGGCAATATTAGGATGTATTTGATGGGCTTATAGACCACCCCCACTTACAGTGCTGCTTCTGCTTTTATTACGACCTCCTCCACCATTGACATGATTGTTTTTGTCAGAAACTTTTGTCTCTACCTATTTACTGGATGTCAGAATCTGATTTTTTGGCTGAGTATATAACCTTGTAAGCAACTCCATGTTGCTTAACATTCATGCTAATGTAAATGACGCATGGAAGTATGTGGGCAGTGATGCTTTTGTTTGAATTGTTTGAAATGAACATTTTTATTTTCATATGTAAATAGAGCATAAATGAGCCTTTAGCTGGATAACTTGTCAGATTTAAGGTAGTCTGGGCTAAATATAAGTGAACAAAGAATAAGTCTATTTAAAGAGGGTACCCTAAATGTAACGTGTTATCTAGCTAACTAACAAATATCACTTTGTGATACAGGCCCAAGTGTAAAAGAAAAGCTGGGTAGCATGAAGGAGGAATAGTTAATTACAGCTGGGATGGGGGCAACTTTATATATCATTAAAACTGTCACTAAAAAAGAAACTTACAGACATAAATGTAACTTCTTAAAATTCTGGGTTCATGGGCCCCCTAGTTTTTGGGGGTCCTTGGTGGCTGCCTAAGTTTACCTCGTGAGAAGTCCATCCCTGTGTGTTGTGAATAGTATGTGTTATACCCGTATAATGTTTTGCCATGGAGTGCATGTGTTTGTGTCATAAATTGTTGACTCCATGTCCTTTTGCACTGGCAATGAGCTGTCAATAAAGGCAGAACTTGTTAAAGAGCCATCTCTTCATCATATCGATATCATGATAATAACCTGAAAGCTCACTGCAGTGTGTAGTAATGTTAATAACGTTTGACCGCTTAACCAGCAATTCTATCCGTACGAAAAACACTTCTTCTAAAATGTAAAAATGTAAAATACTACACATTTAAAAAAATAATGAATTATTATAGTACTGTAGATGTACTTTTAAATTTTTTCGTACTAAAGTTTTGAGTAAAAATAAATATTCATAATTTTGCCCAGAAACTGCACACAAAATTAATACAAACAAATAATAATAAAGAAATTACCCTGGTTGTGCTGCTATGTGTTATACAAATGGTATCTTTGCAAACTTTGCAAATTACAGTACATGTAGGACCCCATTGGGGACCATTTCCACACAACTGAAGTAGAACTTATTTTGCAGTCGATTCTTCTTCATCAGCCACATTGCGCATTGCTGGCAGCACTGGTGACCTTGTTTGCCACTTGATATGGGTGCAATAATTTTGGCAATACCATTATTATTAAGGATTTTTTTGTTTGTTTTTACCAATTTAACAAATTGCTTAGAAAAGTCTGATTAGTTCAAGATGTAGTCATGAAATACACTGAGACAGATAATTGACAAAGACAGCCTAGAGACAGTACTGCATTGCTGTGTGTGCATGCAGGTCGGAGGGGGTCTACTCCACAATATTTAATTTGCCTTCACTCCCTTCCCCCCTTTTGGCACTCATTGGTTGCAGCCTCCGAACATGCAGGCTCGTGTGATAGCTGCTTGCTGATTTCCTTTGTCATTATAATAAGTATTATGTAGTGAGCATGTAACTGGACATTCATTGGAAACTCAGTTTAGCACGAAACAGTCATTAAGGAGATAATCTTGAGGCTGCATGTTAGACATCCAAGACACAACAGCAGTTCAGTTCTCTGGTGATATATTTTCTCCTTTGTCATGCTGCTCTTGCAATTTGCAATGGCATTAAGATGCACAACAAAATTGGGTGGTGGGGGGGGGGGGCAATGCTGGGTACACCAAGTGCTCTGTTGTTAACTATTGACATTATCATTGTGTCCTGGTGTCATGCTTGGACATATAATCAATCTCTTATGTTTTATAACTTGATGCTTAATGACAAGTTAGTTGGGCAGCCAACAAGCTTTGTAGAATATGTTGAGCGATGATATCACATCTTTCATTACTTGTAGGGTTTTGCCATTTTTCTTCAGTTTTATTTTAATTTAACATTTCATTGTTTTCAATGTCAGTTTCGTTTCAGTTTAATAGTTTGTTTACTTTTTTTACTTTGTTTTAATTTTCATTTTGATGAAATGGTTTTATGTATGAAATGCAAGGTTTTTATTTAGTTTTGTTTTTTTCAGTATTATGGTGATAACCTTGATTAAAGTAGGCGGCTGAAAAAGTAGAATAAAAGAAGTTCCAAATCTCTAATATTATAATAAACCTAATCAGTATGTGAGAAACATGGTCACAGCAATTTCTAAGGCTGTCTGCTCTGAATTTTATCCTAGGTGTAAAAAAGAATAAGTAATCCAACAGCAGACCATAAACGCAGAAGCTGATTTTCACAGAGAAATCATTTGTTTATATTTTTTAAAAATTTGGCTTCTTCTACAAAACAGTTACTCAGATCATAGATGTATGTGTAAGTGACAGGGAGAATCATCAGTTAACTTCCAGTTGATCTTGAAGAAAACCCGCTGCTCCACAGAAACGGTTGCCCTGTTTTTCTAACTAGGCGAGAATAGTCCATACACAGAGGAAATACACTCCACAAAAGCTCAGAAGGCAGCGGCACTAACTAGATATAGAGCCTCTTGGGAAAGCTGAGGAATGACAGCCTCCTTTGCCCTCCACAAACCATTTCTCTGCCATCAGAATTAGCCTGTGTCAGTTACAGCTAGCTAAGTAGGTTTGTGTTTGATATTTATATATTTCCTTATTAAAATCAAAAACTGTAACACTGACTTCGCTGCTCATCTCTCATTCCTGTAAGGTTTTAAATATTTATTATTATTATATAATTACATTTTTAAAGTTAAATGATAAAGAAAATATTATAAGTAAACTGGGATTTGTACCATTTAAGGTCTCATTTTCATACTTTTTAAGGAGTACCTGAAAAAAATGCCAAAAATCTCCTTCAAGCTGCTAAAACATATAAATATGTGTATCTGTGCACAGTTCTTTGTCTTTTATTTCAGTTTCCTGTTTTTTTTTTTTGCCAACCTCACTTGTGTCTTTTTTCCACGACTTGTTCTGGAACCTCCCATTGCACCTCAACGATCCGGTCCTGGTGGTGACTTCTTTCAGTGATGTCCTGTCCAATGGGAACAGCATCAGACAGAAAATGTGGCAGCATGGTCAGGATGGCTCAGTTTGTGGTATTTAACGTGTGTCTTGCTTGGTCTTGTGATAATAAAATCTGTTTTGCCAAACGGCTTGAGCCCATGTAAACCACAGGGTGCACACTCTCTGAGACTGATCGTAAAAGTTATATAGGGTTGACGCTATCTGAGATCGCATATAAATGATAATCTGCACACCCTGTCTGGTGGATTCAACCTTTCAGGCTCCAAGCTGCATGTAGTCCCTGTGGAGCACAGGCTGTACCTCTGGGCAGCTAGCAGAGATTCTTATTTTAGTAAATGTGCTGTGTGCGATAGGGTGCTCTGAGTGTATCTGGGGATCCACTTGCTATATGGAAACCACTGTTCAGCTCTCAGACAGCACCTTGGGTGTGGAATCCACTGTGTAATCCTGGCACCAGGGTCAGGAGACTGGGAATTGCCTACACAAAGCTCCAACAGTATTTGTGGGAACAGAGCATGCTGAGATATTTTGGAGAAGGATAAAAGTCTTGGCCCCACATTCAGAATTCAGCCTCTTTTCTGTATTTTGCTTTTATTTTAATTCTCTTAATATCATATTTTAAACGCAAAATATACAGTTTTTAACTATCTTTCACATATGTTATTAGTGGGTATTTAATAGGTACTTATGTTTTTCATACTCTGAATTATGATTATATTTGGATTCAACTTTGGTCTTTAATATTGTTATGTAAGTATACCTTTACTGTTGCATAGAAACTTTTTACATAAAGTTTTTGACTAGATTTTTGAAAAAATTTGCAGAAGAAATGATCCTAATGAAATGCTGAAGAAAAAAAAATGCCAAAATGCCCATGTTTACCACCCACATACTGTATGTTGCCTGTGCAATTACAGATGCTGCAGCCGTGAACTAGGAGGTGCACTGCTAATTTATCTGCATATATTTAGTTATTATAGCCCTGGAGGGTGGTTATATGTCAGGGGTCTCCCTATTTTCATCACTCTTTTTAAAAATTAAAGTACTACCCCCCTTAAATCCTGCATATACTAATCCCAGGGCGTACTTTTAGAATAGTTTCATGTTTACTGCTTGTATTGGCAACTTGCACATGATTAACAGGTGCAAAAAAGTGAAAACACACCCGTACTGTGTCGAATTTCAGGTTACACAGTTTTTAAGACACTAAAACAAAAATTCAACTCTTCAACAATTCTGCAAATAGCTAGATAGGACAGAAGAATGACTTCACTAACTGACCTTCCTTGACATAATGAGTGATAATTTGGTTAGTCTTTTAAGAGAGATAAATTGATTGAAATTGTCCTCACAGTCACAGAAAAATAGGTTTTATACTTCAGGGTAAGAACTGTTGGTCAGGAGAATATTTGACATCAAAACGTTGCTGTGCTTAGCTAACTGAATGCACTCTACTGTTATACCATTCAACAAGGCCTGGACTTTGACTCCATTTGACTCCAAGTCGCCATTTGAATTTATATCAGCAAATACTTAAGAACCATTGACTGGATCATTATTACAGCTCAGCAACGTTATGCAGCAATAAAGTCAGTGAGTACCTGAATCTACTGAATGGCCAAGTTACACCTTCACCCATCATGAATGGATTTTTTTCTTCCCTGTTGGCATGGGCATATTGTCAAAAAGTGATTCCGGGAGCATGAGGAATCATTTTCACGCATGACTTGGTCACCACAGAATGACCTTAACCTCATTGAAGGTCTTTGGGATGTGCTGAAGGAGGCTTTATGGAGTGGTTCAACTCACTTGTCAATACAGGATCTCGGTGAGAAATGAATGCAATTCTGGATGAAAATAAAGGGTGAGATGTTGCATAAGCTTGTGGAAACAACGCCATGACAAATGTGCGCCATAATCAAAGTTAAAGGCGGTCCAACGAAAAATTCAGTTGGTGACTTTTTTTTTGGCCGGGCAGAACATATGAAGAATTTAATCCTGGATAACAACCTTCTTTTATCTGATATTTTATGAACGCTTTTTGCTAAAGGAGGCAGTTTTGTTTCTCTGCTGCAGTCCTGTCTTTCTTTGGCCCCGTTCCAGTGCAGGTGCTCTGAACTTTGCTATTAAACCTGAAGCATGTGAGAAATGCAAGTGAACCGTACAGTATTTCCCTTAGCAAATGCACTTCCTCTACAAGTCTCCATCAGCATCACTTGCCAGGGAAACTTCAGAATATTAGCCTCACTTTTATTTCCATGCAGGTTCTCCATTGTACACCTAGGAACACCCTTCACACCCTTCTTCCGAAACATTTTCTAGTCGCCCAAGCCCCGCCCGCCCCAAGGGCCCTACTGCTGTGACAAGCTGATTGTTTTTCTCATAACTCAGCTCTACTTTCTGTAAAATCTATAAATGCCTCTTTCACAAGAGAAGAAACATAGTTATTCTACAAAAATGTGGGAAATAAGGTATTTGGACAGTTCTGAATGGTGGACCACTGGCCACTGAACAGCTGTAGGATTAACATGTGGCAGCAAACAGAAGATAAAAGAGATTCATCATCTTAAGCCCAGCCAAATATATGGTAGGTGTCACATTACTCTTAAAATAAATGAGCTTCCACAATTGCTGTAGTTTGAACAGTTTATTGAACTGGCATTACAGCCACAGGAACCCTGCAAACACACTACACTTCCTAAACTCTCTCAACTTTATCTTCCATTACATTAACCTTTAACCACTGACATCACAGTGCATCGCATCCATTTTATTTATTCTCCCTTTCTTTGAGAACAAAGTGTACACTGCCTTTGTCTCTCCGGTTCGTAATGGGTTGTTCTGCCCTTTCGCTGTTCTGCCCTATATAATGAATAGTAATTAAAGTTGGTGAGCTGTGAATCTAATTGGTATCTTTCTTTTACATATGAGTTTGCACAGATCAAGCCTTTTAAGCTTTCTGACTTTTCTGACCGGCCTGTTTCATGCTCTGGAGTGTGCATTGGCACAGTGGATGAGCTGTCCTCCTTTGGCTTCCATTTGCAGAAATTGATGCTGGTGTATTTTCAGTGGACTCTGGATCTACTTGACTAGATAAGGATGAGGGGTTCTCTATGTAGGCAGAACTAACTCCTGGACGGTTGGATCAATGATCCATACCTCTTGCCAGGTAAGTGTGGCTCCTGCTGCTTCACCCTTATCTCCTGTTGACCTTTCTCATGACTCTTCATCCTGTCACTTCACTGTATCTGTTCTGGAGAGTGGCGGTTTTAAAAGCAATAAATGCATAGTCAGAATGGGCTGTTTTCTTTAGGAGATTTAAAGCAGCTTAAATGGCTGTTTCACTCTTCCATTTACTCTGTGGTAACTTAGGGGATAGAAGTAACATACAGTACTTAAAGCTATATTAATCCGCTGCAAAGTGAGCCCATGGAAACTGTGATCCATCGTCTGCCTGCAGTGTTTCATGATATGTGAAGATGAGAGGGCAACAGCTTTCTCTGATCTATCTGGCGTAACCTTTGCTTTCTCCACATACCTCTAAGAGTAATCCAGATCCAGCAAATCATAACTATTGTGAATAGGAATTAGTGGTTGCTTACCTTTTGCTTACCATTCCGGGATGCATGTTTAAGAGTTCAGGACAAGTTTATTCAGCTGGCTGTTGAGTCTTGGCCGCCAACATGCCGGTTTTCCTCACTGATGACACCCATCTGTTGCACACGCTCTTCTTTTACCTTCCCTTGCAGAGGTAGAGGGACCCTGCATACTGTCGACATGAGTGTGAGAGTGTGAGGAAGCTTTGGCCAGGTCTATTTCACTGTCTCCATAGTGACACTGTCACCTCTGGACAAATGCTGGAGTTTGGCAATGGCAGGCCTGGCCAGCAGTGCTGTATGTAGATGTTTCTGTATATAAATATCCTCTGTGGCATTTGCTGTTGTACATTTTAGCTACCTGTAACCATAACAGTGGCCATTTTTCCTCTGCCAAGCTCTCTATATCTGGTAGCACAGTGACGTTCTGTTTCATTTGGATCCCTACAGGTGATGGATTTTTCCTGTGTCCTTCGAGACCAAGAAAAAGATTCCGTTGTCTTCTGTGGTAAACTGATAGATTCTGCAGTAGCTTTACAAACTTTCCCGTAATGTCCTTTTTTTCATTAGTGCGGCACATGGCATCTTCAGCAGGACATTCTAGTTTTGAGTGCTTCTTTGAACAGTGAAGCTCCAGGGTGGCGAACCTGTGAGCCACGTGCAGCGCTTTGCCTGCTCCTGTGTGGCTCGGGGCTATTCTATCAGCTATTCTATCAGCTATTCCATCAAAATGCATTTAAATATTTGAAAATATTGCTGATAAAATTGTAAATGCCATAAAAAGATCTTGTGATTGATAGAAAAGTCCTGCAAGCCAAGCATGTAGCTACAATGATGCAGCCAGTGCTCGGTTGGGATTAGTGACTGCTCTTATCAGAGATGCATCTTCCTGCAGGGAACACTCACACACAGTGCACTTCTATGGGCAATAACGTAATTCCAATTAACCTTGACATGTTTTTGAAAACCAGAGTACTGAGAAACACCCCACAATGGCACCAGGATAGCATGCGAGTGCCACGCAAATTGCATGAGATTCCTTGGTCTCAGAAGTGTGAAATCGTGACTCAAACTGCTAATATGGATAAAGACAAAATGATGGCCAACTTGCATTATATGGTTAAATTTATATGATTACATTTAGTCTTAACTGACTTGCTCGGAAATGATGCAAATATCATTAATAATATGTTTGTTTGATTCAATCAACTTATGTGGTGTCAGGTTTTCTTTCGGCAGGAGTGTTCGGCGACCCCTGGTTTAGCCCTTGAGGGATATCTGATTATTTAACTGGGGTTAAATAAGAACCCAGTGGTGACATCATTCTTCCAGCCACAGGATTTGAGACAATAACCCCCACCCCCATCACTGGTAAGGAGGTATAACCTGCAGAGCCCCCATGCCCCAATTACATTTCTTCCAATTGTCTCTCTCTTGTAATTGTGCTTTCTAACATCAACTCTTTGTCTAGCTGCAGCATTTACAAAAGCAAAGTTTCCCTTAGACCAACTAGGTATTAGATGATCACGGACGAGCTCATAATGTAACTGACCATAGCTGCAGTTTTATGCTAACAGTGACGAGTGCATCAACAGTTCTGTTTGGTTGTCACACACAGCGATTAAACCTTGCCTGCTCATAGATTACATTCATCTTCAATACAAAGAGTTTGTCAAAACCTTCTCTCACAGCCTTGTACTGCTTCCACGTTCGTCAGTTAGCAGTAATCCTCTAAGCACATCTTCTGCAGTATCCCCCATACAGTAAGCTAATGTACTTACCTGGGTTTCCTCAGATGATGCGTGGAGGTTGCTGGCAAGTGGAAAGCACTGAAATCCTCAGATCCACCACTCACACTCCTGTGGTTTAGGCATCTCAGATGCTTCCGAAGGCTGTCTGGGGATGGTCAATCTGGGGGCTGCTGCAACTGCTGTCATTTGCCAAAGAATTAAAAATCCTCATTACTGCTGGCACTATGTGTCACATCACTCTTTTAAAAAACTACTGCTGTAATTTGTTTATTGATCTCACATTACAGTTTTAATGAACACGCTACGCTCCCTAAACTCTCTCAGATTCTTCCACTACCCAATGTAGCTGCAGTACTTAACACAACAGGATTTGATTGTTAAATGTTGAGTTTTTGGCATTGGACAATTCAGACTTCCTTAGGGAAGTAAAAATTTTTTTGGAATATATCATGTAATCACACTTATGTTATCAGTTTTCATAAATTTTTAGAGTCCATTTCTGAAGCAGAAACTTCCATCTGTCTTTGTTTCTGTGTAATAATGTAGCTAAAATGATAAACGTCTCAGTCGCTTTCTACATGTAGCTTTGAAGGAAATTTTAAGGTAATACATAACTAAATGTTCTCAGGTCAATTTAGATTGTAAGCAGCTTGTCACAAGCCTCTGGACAATGGATCTGTTTGGTAATGTCATTCCTTACTCACATGCTCCTCCCTAGAGCATAAAACCCTTATATATTTTTTAATCTTGTATTTTCCTCCCTCTACTCGAAATGCTGTCCTCCAAGTAAATATTGATGGGCTGGATCATGTCATGCTTCAGTCAATCGTATGATTATTCTGCTATTCACTGTAATGACACGTGTTAATTTTTAGTACATAAAAGTTCTAATTTCCAAATACTACCTGTCAGATCAGATTAATGCATGGTGCTGCATGATTGGATTCTTCTGCACCAACAGAGGCATTAAAGTCCAAAACAAAATCCAGAAACCCCGAGTGCCTGTATTTAAAATGACAATGCTGTTAATGTGGACCTTAAATACAATTTCTTGAATCTATCATTATTCATATATCAAACAGCATGCAAAAAGTAGTTTTATTAGATGAGACACTCAATGTACAGATTGGGGTGATAGATGACAATTCAGCCTGTGGAATTTGTCTCCATTCAACTGATAATCATCAGTGTTATTAAATCTCCCAGTGATTGTAAACAATGAGAAGGAGAATTTAATTTACATTCGCCACATGTAGGGGGTAGTAGGGTGCGGTAATTCTGTAGGATATCATGGCCCAAAAACAAATTTTTAACAGAATTCTCAGTCCCTGCACAACATAATTTTTCTCTCCCTGAATTCATTACAATGTACGCTGCTTGGCAATTAACACAACCTCAGCAGTAACAGCAGTAAATAATAACGCATTTATAGGAAGGTGCCGCTATGAAAACAATAGAGTTTATACAACCCTGTGACACTGCTAGAATGAGTTTAACACTCTTTACTGAACAGAATGAATGGGTTTTGTCACAGCAGTTTTCCGGGCTCCAGAGGAAAAGTACGGTAAAAAAAAGGGTCACTGGAAATTTAGTTTAAAACACAACTTCTCTATAAAAGAAATAAAAAGAGGGTATAGTATAAATCTATTTATTTGCCTACTAAGCTTCTGATACATGGTTAAGCAGTATACACATTTCATTGGCCTTTTATACATTTTATTATAGCCCCAGTTTTACTAAACAATACTTCTTTAAGTAACTGAGCCATTCAGTACTATATAAGATATGGCTGACATCAGAAATACCATGTCATGTGCTCTACAACAGGCCACTGGCACCCCCTCTCCAGTCACATGGCATTTCTTGCCTGCATATAAGATTGTCCAAATGATAATAAGGGGTTTAAAACTGCCCATTAATTCTAGCCTACAACTCATAATAACCATAAGCATTATTTTTCGTCATTTACAACAGACTTGCTTAAACTATTCTTAAAATCTGCACTGGAGCATAGGTCATTATTCATTTGGTCTGAGACTAATGCCTCCATTAAAATAAATGTATTCATGATTTGTCCATTAAGGCATCGATACCATAATAAAAAAAAAGGTTGGACTGCAATGGAGAAGCAGGGACACTTCAACAGACAAGTATTGATAACATGTTATTCTGGCAAGGTTATTGATTGCTTAAGATGGAGCTGTCAAAAATGCAATTCTCTTTGCAATAGAACCATTCCTTCTCTGTTGCATGACTGTAAATTAAGGCATTCATTTGGGCATTCACTTTTAGCAGCTAGAATACTGGTATAACTATGTGCAATAACTCACAAATAAGGTAGCTTTGGTATGAAGTATGAACGCAGGTGCCTTTTACCATTCTGTGGCTTGTCTGGCAACCTTCAGTTTGTGGTGTAAGGCGTTTCCATCAGCCCCTGTAAAGCATTACACCACCAAGCCTCTTCCATGATTTAGATTTTTTTAATGATTTCAATATAAACCACTTCAAACATCTGTGGTTCAGCTTAGCATTTAATACAGCTTTGCTGCTGCAACTCTTGATGCACAGAGACTCTTTACCTACTTTGGCTTCACTTGGCCCAGTCTCTAGATGTATCAAAAGGGTAATGGAGTTTGAGACCCTTCCTCCCTATAATCTTCACCCCTCCCCTGGGTAGCATAGCAGAGATTCTATTGAGGCTTGTGAAGTAAAGCTCTGCACCAATAGAGCACAGGGGCAATAACAGAGTCCTCTGTACATGAGCTATAAATTGGAAGGTGGTGTTTGCTATTTATTACCAATGCAACATGTAATCTGACAGAATCATGCTGCATAACATTTAAGGAGCCCCCTCCCCATCCCTTCATGACCTATCACTCCCGTATGGGCTGTCAAGAAACTAAACAATTCACATGACAAATCATTTCATTTCAACACCAGATCCCAAATCTTAAATCTGCGCCACTATCTCTCCAACAGACAGCAAGGAGGCCAGCTTTCATACTCACAAACAGTGCAAGAGCTCAGACTCAGACTCCGGCAATGCCAAGAAATTTAACAATGAAACATTTTCATTGTCGTGTTCTTGCATATTCATACAGTGAATTAGCACTTGCATCTCACTTTGATTCTGCATTTTGAAGTGGCACAGCTCCACTGTGATGCTGTGACAATCATACCACCCAGTTCTCACATCCCACCTTCACTTTTGTGATGTGACTCTGTGCGAAAGAAGTGAGAATTATAAAGGCAAAGAAAAGACAAAAAGTTTTTCAAAGTAAGAGTGATGATTTAGCACGGAACTGTCTTGGAAATGCATTAAAACTTTGGTTTCACACTGTAGAGAGACATATTATGATGTTCTTCCTCTAGAAAATGATGCTGTGTCCTCTGCTGATGATGCATCTGACAGGTCCTATTGAGTTTACAACAGGAGACTTAAGAAGGAGATTCGCTCCTGGGGGTGATGTGGAGATTGGAGCCTTTCCAGACAGACGCAGGTGCCAGCACATAGTGAGGAAAGATGATTAAAGCTTATTATTTCTTCATGTTTTTAAATTAAAATTAAGAATAAATGTTAGTTTACATAGACCCAATATTTCCAAGAATGATAGATTACGTCCATACTAAAATGAGAAGCATATGCACCATCTTGGTGGCTAGACAGTATGGTTTTAAATTTGTGTCAAAGTACAATTTGAGCCATGGATGGTTTTTCTTAAAATTTCAGTATAAATGCTTTTGTACAAATGTAACATTTTTTCAAATAAGACATACCTTATAGGTTTCATTTGAACTTTGAAGCAAGATGTTTTACACCCAATCACACTACTGTGTTAACCCTTTGAACCCTATGTATTTTTGATCATTTTTCTATCCCTTTGATTTTAGGTTAGCCACATGTGCTCTATGGTATTATTTTCAAGACATTCGGGGCTTCTCAGATATCTTATAATTTGATGTGTAAATGCTGACACAGTCTTGATATCATCCTTCTTATGAGGAAAAATTACTTGTGCCTATTGAAATTTCTCAATGTTTAGTCTCATCTAAAATAGAAATTTGCAGGCACTACAAGTATAACCTATATATATATATATATATATATATATATATATATATATATATATACTGTAAAACACAAATGTTGAGCTTATAGTCTCTATGATATGGGAATGCAGGGGTTTCACTTGGGACGGGACTCCTTACAAAAGGATATGGGCCTTTCTGAATGCGGTGAACATCTCTACGGATGGAAATATGGCTGCATGAAATCAGTGACTGCATGCATTCATTGAACAGCTTATTACATATACCTGCTTATCAATGCAAACAGGCTGCTCGACCTAACAGCCAATCATGTGGCTACAACTGAATATATGCACAACACAAATGGGGCCAAGAGGTTCACTTACTGCTTAGCTATGGTGTATTACCTAAGCAGTTTTAAATGTGGCGTGATTGATGGTGCCATATGGGTGGTTGCAGCATCTCAGAAACAGCCAGCTTCCTTGGATTTTCACAGCTATTGTATACTAAATTGTGTGATAAACAAACAAACAAAAAACCTCCGTCAATGGCATTTCTGTAGAAACAAACATGGGTCCATCCCAGTACTAGCTAGGAACACCAAATATTATCCACTGAGTGCATATCCATATAGCAGGCTATTGTATCAAACTGAGATAATGAAAAGTGGGGTCATATGTGAAGTGGTTTCATGGAGTTCTGGTGGAACAATACCACTGGGCTTTTAGTCACAGAGCAGTGGACACAGAAAGGAATAATGGGAAAGAAATATATATTCAATGAATAAGCATTTAACTTAAAGTATGTGGAAAAACAGCATATGTAAGCAAAAGTCTTTGGACCTTCTCTGTTTGGAGGGGAACTTTTTATTCATTATGCAAAACTGTGAATACATTGAATGGTATGAACTTATAAAATGACTGCCAAAGAAAGTGATGCTTTAGAGCAGAATGCCTCATATTCTGACATTAACCCTGATTTAAGCTAATACGGTAATGTCCAGTAGCATGGTATTTCATATGGATGATATGACTGTCTTGCAAGGTACCGCCAAGGGGTTTTTGCCAGGGGTCCAGGGGTGCTAACAGCCTGCTAGTTTGCTAATCGGATTCACGATAATGGCACGGGATGTTTTAATCAATAAGAACCCCAATACAGTGCAACTGTTGAGACACGGCTCAACGCTCAGAGTGGATTAGAGGACAAAAGTAATCGTGGGAAACAATGGCGAGTCACTGAGACCCCCCCCCCCCACTGTCCACCTTGAGAAAATGTATACTCCCTTTGCTTTGTGTTCCTACCCTAGCAAAGTGTCTAGGAAAATATTAGGATATGTGACCTGGAGAACATACACACACACACACACACACACACACACACACATAAATGTATGCGTTTATTATATCCAGCATAAACACTGTTCTTCTCTATATCTGCAGGTCAGTGCTTATCCCTTTCAGGTCCTCCAGGTGCTGCTGCAGAGAAAACTAATAGGATTTTTCCGACTTTGAAACCACCAAGCGGCCGTGATGTTATTGCAGTCATCTCTGAAATGGAATTTGCCCCTCATGGGAGGATTCCACTGTTTGCTCTTTTAATGGACATTTGACAAAAACTGCAGGTGTATAAAATGTATATGCAGTAACCTTTCATTTATGTACTTTGCGTGTGCAGTGTAATCACAACAACATGTGGATGCTGTCATTCCTTTATGCTATGCTATTATATATAATGGATGATAAAGATAAAGTAATATAAATTACACTTTAGCAAACTTTTTGAACTTTATAATCCTATAAGGATTTAAAACAAATTAAATTATATTCTGAATAACTGAAATTTTTAGCATGGATCACCCTGAAATTATTTTATTTTATTTTTGTTTTTCAATGCATCGAACATTGATTTTCCTATCCTTCACAGAGCTGCTTCCATAGCAACTAGCAGAATGGATTTCTACATTTCCCTGTGAACATGGGGTTTTTGCACATCCATTCTCTGCTAACTACAGCTTCATACTATGCACACTCGCTGTGGCAGTAATGAACTGATTGAATATATCTGAATTTAATACATGCCAGATAAGGTTATTATACTGCTGGGGATGAGAGAAATGTACCTGTTTAAAGTAAATGACCTGGGTTTTTCTATTATTTATAAATGTAATGTTCGTTACTGCTTAACAGCTAAACAACTTGTAAATCATGTAATAAAGATAATAAAATATCCATCACCCATCTTATTCTGGTCAGGTTCATTGGGGAATAGTGTGTGTATGTGTGTGTGTGTGAGTGTGAGTGTGTGTGTTCTGCGATGGGTTGGCGCCCCATCCTGGGTTGTTCCCTGCCTTGCGCCCAGAGGCTCTGGACCCCCTGCAACCCTGAATAGGACAAGTAAATACTGTAGGACCCTGAATACAGGGTTACAGAAAATGGACATATGTTTTGCTAAATTTTTGCTAACTCACTGCTGTTGAATGTCTCAGTGGAGGGTAAGGAGAAGCAGAAAGGTGTAATGCAGCTTCGCACAGCATGAACCCTACAAATATTTATTGTGTGCCATTCAGTTACATCATATCCATCTTGGAAAGCACAATGAAATTAATGACTACACATCCTTACACAGGGCACAACCTAAATTCAAAAGTAAACATTTGACATGGAAAACATTATGCTAATTGTACCTGTGAGTTGGTTAAGGTTGATGTTGGTTACAGTCAGTCATAATTGGCAGTTAGGGAACATTTTGGTTTAGAAATAATTTACACCAGCACTGGTGAGAGAGCTGATAAGACCTAGACTATCCTTTGGCTCTGTTATATAATAAACACAACCAACATGCAAATATATTTGAGACAATATCATCCAAGTGTGTGTACAGCGACAGGCAGTAACAAAAAGAAACAGCCTCTGCCAGTGAGACTCCCCATACCATTTAAGACATTTTTACTAGGAAATAATAATTAGCATGGCTATATGTTTGTTAATCACTACAGATACTCAATAGTACCGAATACAGGATTTAGTTCGTTATGATTGTTATTATGCAGTGTTATTTTTAAATTTTTATATATTTTGCATATTTATTTTACAATGTGTAAATAAGTATCTCTTAGGTATTGTTATTCAGACACATTGACATCAGACATATTGCCTTTGTATTACAATTGTTCCTATTCGTGTTTACACTTTTCCCGAAATTGCACTGTGAATCCAAAGCCGAGGTTTGGACAGAACCATGAGTGTAGTGTACTGTTACAAATGTATTTCCAGGCCATTTTTAACTGGAATATCAAAATCACTTTGTAGGCTGTAAAGATTGTGCTATGGGTAAGATGTTGCTGAAGAGCCTTGAATTTGACAGATTCAACCCGAATCCTAATCGCAACACCCTTAAACCCTACCCAGCCCTAACTTTAACTATAAGTAACCAAACAATACTAGGCATTTTTACTTTTTTTATTGCATTCACAGATCTTTATGGGGACCTGGAAAATGATCCCCAAAACATAAAATAACATAAAATAACAGGTTTTTATCACATTGTGTGGAAAGTTTGTTCTCCACAATGTCATATAAACATAATCCAGACACACACACATGCGCACACACACACACATCTCAGAAAAAACAATAAAGGGAACCAAATGATCAAATAACCCAGTAATTATGTACACTGACACATTTAATTAAAACAATATTTATTCATTTCCAAACGTCAAAAGAAAAATAGTAATTTGTTATCCACTGATTTTCAGAAGTTTTTAGGGATAGAATATAACTCTTATACTTTTTTTTTTCAGGAGAGCATGAAACTCTTAAATCTTTTAAATTATAATAGAATCCAAAATAAACTGCTTGAAAGAGGTGTCAAGCCCTTCCAAATATATTAAAATGTGCAGGGAAGATAAGGTATATTTAGCAAGCACCATAGTTACTACCATAGTGCTTTGGCAAAAATGCATTTAGGTGGTGGCCATGTATGTCTTTGCGCCCCCTGACACCTCAGAATAAATATGATCGGGGGTAAATGGCTACACACTGATATTTCACACAATACTGCTATATAAATGTGTGTACACAGTGGACCATGTGTAGAAGTGCCCTGTAAAGCTTGGAATCTACATGACAGTACAGTAAATATTGCCTTATTAGTAATTTTACTGATACATTGCAATTTCACAATGACCAGTTTGTTTAATGCTTGCTCATTGTCTTTTTTCATTGTCTTTCAATAAAAAATCGATCACTAAAAAAACAGTTTGCTATTTTTGAATGAGTCTTAAGCAGATTGGAAGAGATACCATTAAGATACTGTAAATTTGAGTTTGTTTAACCTTTTAAGAAGTAAAAACTATTGGTAACACATCACTTAAGGCCATGTTTTTTTAAGCAATTAAATTTTTAGCAAATAAACACATTTATAATGCATTATGATGCATTCATAAAGGATTATAAACATGCATATAAATATTCATCAAAAGGTGTAACACATTCTGGCCATGATTATTATGCATTATGACTGCCTTATAAAGCTCTCATCTAAAATAGATATCTTCTTAACCCTTGTGTTCATTTGTGGGTCCCGGGGACCCAGTTGAGGTTAGTAAAGGTTTTGGGAAAATTTGGTAGGTACTCCCACTGAGGTACCCTTGAGCAAGGTACCATCCCCACACACTGCTCCTTGGGCACTGTATTCATAGCTGCCCACTGTTTCACTTGGTGGGTCAAATGCAGAGTGTTGTGCATTGGTGTGTTTCACATATAACAAATAATCACTTTCACTTCACTAAATGTACATGTTTGTACAACTTTGATTTGGTAGCTTTTTATGGCTTTGCTGTAGCCTACGTTGAAATGTACTGTATACTAGTGTGTACCTTTTTTTTACCGTGGATTAAATAAGATCTACTGGTATAGATTTCATCACTTAGGATTCAATGCTTTTTTTTTGGGTCAGGTCAGATTTTGGTTGTTCATCAGTTCATTATGTGGGTGGGGCAGTAGAGTTACGACATCTCCTAATGGGTTGGCTAAGTGCGTATGTTCGAAAACCATGACCTGCAGGGTTTATTCACCGCGGTTAACGCTGTTCATGTTCTTACCACTGAATCACTCTGTCTGTGTACTCTAAACAGCAGCCCAATAATTAGACATACGGGTCAAACTTCTCCAACGTAATAACGTGCGACGTAATTCTATCCTGGCTCATCAGTCAATGTTATTCTGATTTTCGGTTCGGATGTAGCTGAATTACCCAGGTAATGTTTTAGAAACTAATTAGTGGAATATAAAATGTTATGAAATGCTACACACGATAAATTTATAGGCGATTTATGACAAAAGATAAGAATGATATGGTGCATATTAATGGTCTACATAAAGTTAACATCAGTAAGGGTTAATTTGGAATGAAAGCACAAACTATGTAAAATTCCCAGAAATACATGGGTCGTTGGTGTACCAAGTAAGCTACTGATGTTAACAGTGGTTGGCGCAAAGCTTAACATGAGTAATGTCGAAATAACGACATATTATGTCGAAATAATGACTTACTATCTCGTTATAATGACTTATTATGTAAGGAATAATTGACGACGGGCCGTTGAATTATTAGAAAATAATGCACACCCGAGGTGGTGATGCGGCCACG
>JAODLC010000015.1:21027596-21038200 GCA_026781145.1 Hippopotamyrus pictus | reverse complement strand
TTAATGTCTGTTATTGTCAATTTGTTTTGCTTTTTATATAAATGTCTCTTCATTTATATTTATATTCTCAGTTTGAATATAAAATGAAAAAACATATTTTACTGTTGCATTGTTGAAGTAGTTCAGAATGATTTTATAGTGCCAAATGGCATTGTTAGAGAGCAATCAGGTGCCAGCAGCTTCAGAAATCAGGCAAACAAACCTCAGATGGAAGTAACACCGGCTTCTTTACATAAAATTCCCTGCAATTGCAAGGATCACATTAACATTTTACTTCATTATAAAACCTGAAATTACTGACAAAGACACTTTTTGTTGTTAATCGAACCAACTTAAAGAGAAGTTACAGTCATTATTAGTTTATCCTCTTTCTCTCCCATTTGTTTTCCATTTATCTTGATGAATGAGAAAGCAGCTAATGCTAGAATGAGGTTAAAACCCAGTGATGCAGTCATTCAGTCGTACTTTGACTATGCATTGTAGCTGCACATTGCCTAAATCTGAGTCACATCAGCTTTTAATACACACATTGACCTCCATTATTGGCCAGTAACATGTGTTTAGTCTACTTGCTTTCCCTCTAATTCTTATTCCTCGTGGGGCAGAAGCCAATGAAAACACAACAAAATGAGTGCCCAGCAGTCTAGGGCCAGCATCGATTACTGGTGGTCTTCCTTTTGCAGTCTCCATTTTTCACCATGGTTACACAGCACAAGAAAAAAGGGCCCCTTTATTTCTCTCCATGTCTCTCTTTTATAATGAGAGAATGGGTAAGGGGTTTGTCAGGGTCAGCCCCTGTTGTCCCACTCTGTGTCCCTTCCCCGTTTGACCAGCAGGTGTTGCTGATCATCCCGTTCTTCATGTTAATCTTTATGTTTTCCCCTGTTCTCTGTTGGCCTCATGGCTCAACACCTTGAGTGTCCAGTTGCCTGTGAACCCTTCTGTCCTGTGTTCGAATCCCTCCTCTGTTTTTGTATTTTGCTCCCTAGTGTTTTATTTGAGTTTCTCTGGTTTTTGTGTCTGATTTTGTAGTTGGTTTTTGTTCTGTTCCTTGTGCCCCTGCTTGTGTCTTTACCTGTTTGTAATTCCCTAGTGTTGGCTTCTGTTTCCCTGGTTAGTTCTTAGTTTCCCTGTTTTGTTCCTTTGAGTTTATTAGTTTCATCTGTGCCCCGTTTTCCTGGTCTCTGTTAATTAGTCTCACCTGTCCTGTGTTAGTCTCGTTACCCCTTAGTATTTTAGTTCCTGCTCCTGTGTTATTCTTGATTGCGTTTGATGGTTGATGTTAGATGTTCTCAGTGTTAGATGTGTATCGGGTATTGTTATTTAGTCTTTGTTAAGTCCCTTTTAGTTTTTGACCCCTCGTGGTCTTTTTGGTTTTGTTGTGTTTGTAGTGTTTTGTATTTTATTTAATAAACCCCATTTTTGTTCCTGGAAGCCGCCAGTGGGTTGTCCACCCTTCTTTGTGCCCGATGCCACGTTCTCGTGCCCGAGCCGCCCGAAATCATGACAGGGTTAAATATAATGCTTTACCATACAATTCATTAACACAGAAAAAAATCTTGAACCCTGAACAGTATTTTTAATTAATTGCTGAGGAAGAACTGAGCTCAGTGGGCATGTCCAACCAACTGTGGCTTTTTCAGGCCTGTTCCATTTGTAGAAGAAGCTGAAATACTGTCCCACAAACCTGTCAATGCAGTAACACTGACAATGATGGAATTAGCACCCGATTGCTTCTGATGCAGGTACTTGTGATGGTCCAGAGATACCTCACATACATCTGTGGAGCCAGGTGCCAGATTTGGCAGTGCCCAATGTTTATCAATCATCGTGAATTCTGTATGTGGCTGTGCAATCTGGAATCGATCACTCATGGGCTGAAGGACATGGCAGAATAACAAGAGATGGAGGAGGAACTGCAACAACACTCATGAAACAAGAATTTTAGTCCTGTACCTTATTTGGCACATGAGGCGAAAATAATGCATTAATTCATTTTGTTTTTGATTTGTTTTTTACTACCCTCCTGGCCATCGTGTTTTTAATGTCTGCTTTAATTGCAGTGATACTGTAATCTTTAGTGTATCAGAAAAACTTCTAAACCAGGACACCTTAATGGAGAAAGTAGCCTATATTAGCGTGGGGCGCAGGAGTCTGCTAGCCAAGAGTAGCTGGAGGGTGACGGAGATTGCTGAGCCATTCACAGTAGACATGAAATGTAATTCAAGATGTGTGCTTGTGTGTGAAGGGGAGTGGGGGTCCCTGTAGAGCGGCCACCCACCGCAGCTCGCCCTCTGTAACAATCCACTGCACTGAAACGAGCGCACGTCTCCATCCTAGGCAGAGCTCTGAAACAGCATCACATCAGTGACATGCTTTATTTGCACCAATCTGTCGGCCTGACCATTTACAAGCAAACAGAAAAGAAGAGCTACCCTCTGCCCATGGAGCTTTTACCGCTTTTCCCTGCTTCTGGCATCATATCGCCATTATAAGTGCAGGGGAAGGTATCTGACAGTTAGCCAGTGCTAACTGCCACCAGCCCTTATTGAACTGAGAGTATGTATGGCTTTGATGGAAAGTGTTCAACACATCTAAACATAGCTTGCATGTTTAAAAAATTCGAGTGCCGCCGGATTTCCTGCACAGTGGCGCTGTGCCCCTTTACGGAAATGGGACCTTGAATTAGTTTATTGTACTGTACAAATTTCAATTTCGTTGTGAAGTGATAATGACTGTAAAGATTCTTATTCTTAAGATATGCATTTTAATAATAAAAAGCATCATAGTGTATTAAGTATAACTGCATGGAGGATAGTAGAATTTAACAGAGATTTACTGAGAATGTATGTCCTCCTGCCAAAGGAACCATTAATCACTCCAACAGTAAACAGAATAGAGAAGACAGACCTTTACCCTGTGGCTACTTGTCTTACTGACACTCATTGTTTGCCCCCCGTAGGATGGAGGTACAAACTGTTTAACTGAACATGAAAAATACATGGCTTCTATACAAATGCTACGAGTGGTATAAGCAGTCCCCCCAAAACCCAAATTGTCCTTGCCCCAGATGTGATGTAAGAGGTCACACTGTACACAGGTTGCACTCTTCTTGATTGAAGGCTCAGAGAGCATAGTAAATGTAACATGCATGGCACATTTAATTATCACTTTCTTTTATTTCGCTTTCTGTAAGGGTTTGGATGGTAGCAATTAGCATTTTATCTCATACCACCCAACCAATCATGAATTTAGAGTTAAGAATTCATTAGCCATGATGTATTATATACCTCAATTTTTAATTTGTAAATGCAAAGCAGCAAAGATTTTTCTAAACATTTTTTTAGAAATGTTCATGCTCTGGTCTAGGCTGTATTTCTTTAAGCAGCGCGTTAATTTTCAGAGAAATTTAGTAGAAAACAAAAGAGAACATGAGGTGGTTTTCTTGGCTGTTACTGAAATAAAACGCATTTAATGTGCATAATATGCACAGGTTGTCTTATCTCAATAGCACCTCATGAGAAGTATGATAAATTAGATTTGGTGCTGTCGTAAATGACAACACTATTTCCCAGATGACCGCATCACTGGCTCCGCCCATCTAATCTGGACTTGTCCCACACTTACCAAGTACACTGACTAGGTACACTTACAGTACCAGGCTCCAGTACATTCAAGATTCACTTCTTTATTGTAATTATACATGACAGAACAGCAAGATGAGGATAACAACTTCATAGGCATTGCAAAGAAAACATAAGTCAAGACATGTAGCCTTTAACAATATGTACAAAACAGAAAAATAGTCAGTGGGTAAGGCAGGTAAGTAAACTTCCTTGGTTCCCAAATTTATGTAACACACACAATATGATACAAAATAGAGTGGAAGTATTCAGACCCCACATTTTGTTATGCTGCAGCTTTATCTATTTTTTTTTCATTTATTTCCTCTTATCCATTATATATCCATTATATATTCTCATATGAAGAAGTCTTGTAAGAATACATGTTACTTTTATTTGTTTTACATTGATAATATACATTTAGTATGTTGCACCTAGAGTACAAAGAGAATCCACCTGTGGCCATATACAGTATAGATGTGACCACCAGTATCTTGTGAGACCATATATATTACATGTATGAATCAAATATGAAAAATGTTTCAAATAAATCCTGCCTAATTATATTTATATATACTGTTACATTTCTATATACTACATACAATATACTATTATTGTTATATCATTATATGAATTATTCATATGCATTTTGAATTGCGAACCATTATTTGTAAATGTGTAATGAATGTAAAAAAAAATGGTTTTGTCTTGTTCCAGTTTCAGCTTTTTGAACAGTGCACACTGGCATTTGGCCATGCAGCAAGGCATGATTTAATATGGCTCTCCAGAGCATGTAGTGAAAGACAGAGCTGTCACGATGAAAATGTAATTCAAAAAATCCACTTTATCAATTTCATCAATTTTATATATTATAAATGTAGTTACAGATTGTGGATATGTGTTTTACATTTTCAAAAAAATATCTAGACTTTCTCAGCCAAGACTTTCTAAAAAATCTGCTAGCCATATTTGTTTTCAGTCTGTTCAGAGAGGATTAAAAGGTATTCATAAACAGTCTTCAGTCCAATCTCCTTTCTGACTTTCTGCTACTGTTCCATAAGCCAATGAACAATCAAGACATGTTTACATCACTGAATGGAGCGACAGCATTGTTTAAAGATTCAAGTGATATGTACCCTCATGTGTGGTCCTCCCTTGTGATTACTGGCCCCTGTAACGAACCAGGCTTACGGCTCTGACAGGTCATCCAGGAAGTAAAAACAGCCAGTAAATCATGAAGGACCCACAGAACTCCTCTGGTCAGTGTCCATGACATCACCATCAGACAGCGATCGATAAGAAGTGGTTTGTATGGCAGAGTGAGGAGAGGTCGAAACCGCTGCCCATTAAGAAGAACAAAGACAAACGATCGAACAAACAGTGCGGTTCATTATTTTCTCTATCTATATATTTTATATTACAACCTGGATAATTTAAATTTAAGGCATACACTCAACCTTTTCTTCTTCTTGTTGTACCTGTTACTGGACTTATAAGTATGTGTTTGGAAGGATAGAACAGAATAGTGATACTTCATCCCCATGGCAAACTCGGGTAGTTTTTACATTCCCCTTTATTCACTCCATGACAGACAAGTACGAAAACAAATTTCTGGAGTCAAAGTACATGGTAACCCAGCATCCATTGTCCCAGGTGCAGCTGGGAGTAAGGGCCATGCTCAAGGCCCTAGAGGTGATAAGATCACTATAAAGGCTGGAGGCCCATGCCATTCCAGACAGAGACACAGGTTAGGGTTAGGGTTAACCCTCTAAGTCAGTGGTCCCCAACCTTTATTTCGTCACGGACCGGTTTAATATCAGAAACTATTTTCACGGCCCGGCCTTAAAGGAGTGGCAGATAAATATACGTATACGTATTTATACGAATAAATGATACGTATAAAAATGGGGATATTTTAAAAATATAATAATGGGGTATCTTTAAAATATAATAATAAACGGCCTCTGGGACTATTTTTAGCGATAACTATGAAGTGACCGAAGTTTTTTATTTTTTCTGTGCAGCGCGCGGCCCGGTACCGCATGACCCACGGCCCGGTACCGCATGATCCACGGCCCGGGGGTAAGGGACCACTGCTCTAAGTGACGCACCCCAGAGTCATTCAAAGCATAAAAGAATCTACAAAAGAAACATACAGCTTATTTAAAAATTATTTCCGTCATATGTAATCTGTGCATGTAAAACAAAGGGTAATAAAAGGCAATCTTCATATTTCTGTTTAAAAAGAAACAAAAAAATGCTTTATGTTTCCTTTAATGTAACATGCCATGCACCCAAAATAATGGATTATGAAATTATGAAAAATGAATTATCAAAGTGCAGGTATTCACTATGTTTTATATAGAAGCAATAACCATGTCATTGAAATCATGTAAAAAAATCTGGTAAAAATCCCCAAAGGACAGGTATGGCACTCTTCTCTGTACTCAATGTGGCATCACTTCACAAAACATCAACAACAGCTTCACAGCAACAATGGACCATTCTCCACAGAAAAACAAGGCATCACTTTCGCTGTCAAGAACCTTTGTTTTGTTCCATCAGAAGAGCCCTTGTCAAAGAGATATAATGTTATTATTCTTATGGGGCTTCCACTACATTTAGTTTTTCCAGTGACACTTTGCAGAGTGTCATTTAGGGGTAAAAAGAAAATAAACAATGATACATAATAGAAGACTATAACTTTTGCTTGCACACTGTTTATGTAAAACTGTGCGTGTGATGCCAGTGTGCATTTCAAATTCAACACTCCAGCAGTGCACATTGTCAGCAGCATCAGGATCCTGGGCGTCCAGCTCTCATGGTCTCTCGACACCAGCGGCATCCTCATGAAGACGGTTCATGCTGGGAAGCCTAAAGCCTCGGACTGGGAACTAAGATCCTAACAAACTTTTACCACTGCACAACTGAGAGCATCCTGACAAGAAGGCTAACCTGACAGCTGAGCTGCTACAAAGGGCTGTCAGGACCGTGTCCTCTGATCCATTTACACCACAGGCTGTCAGAGGACGGCGGAAAGCATCATCAAAGATGCCAGACGGGCCACTCGTGGCCTATTCACACCACTAGCCTCAAGTAACACTATAGGTGCATTGTTACCCTCTTTGACATTTAAATATTCCCCCAACATCGTAAAATTTCCCTACATTTATTGCAGTTTACTATAAAACTGCACAACATTGCATTTACCTTACACATTTTCCTTGAAATACTATTTGTATTTTTTATTGCATTAATACTAATTTATTATATTCAGTGTGCCACTGTATTGCCTTGATTTTGTGCCCACCAACACTACATTACAATAGGAAGGATTCTCTACCCATTTCATTGTATTCTCTGAATAGATTTGGCAATAGAGCTTGAAACATGCATTCCCTACACTTTGTATGTGTGATGCATACTACACTGCACTGTATGGGTGGTATACACAACACACTGTGTGACTGGTATAAGCCATTTGAACTTTGACATAAAACCATTAGTTTGCCGAAAACTGTATAGCTTAACAGTTTTATTTAACCTAATGTCTAATAATTTTAGTTCCCCCATTTTCTATCTCAAGACATGAGGAGTGTGGAGGCCTTTGATTTTTTGGGGATCCCTTTCTTAGGCAGGGAGGCGACACAAGAGCAGAAAGCCTTCTGGATTAACAAATGGAAAAGTCACATAATACCTGTGACAGCTGGGTGACCTATCACCTGATATAAGGATTAATGCACCCTTGTTGCCTCAACCAGATTAAACAAGCATCTATCCTGAGCACTGAGCTAATAAGGAACCCGAGGAAGGGGACAGCTGTGACATGAGATGATGTCTGAGCTCATATAGGACTTGCCTGCCAGCTATCCAGCTGACAAAAATAAATATAGACACTTATCAAACTGGTCAAGAGGACAGTGTGAAATCCTATAATGAGGTGGTTACTTAGTTGGTCAACAGGCGCATATGTTAAATACTTATGTTATTATGGGTCCTACCTATCTAGTTATTTGTCATTGAAGAAATATTTTATGTGAAGGTCATTTATCCATCTTATCTTTATTCCAGCGTTAATAAATAGTTCATAATTTGAGTAACAGATGTTTTGCTTTACTGATGCTCAAGGCACTTTGTCCATTAACTTGACTGTGCATATTGTGGTCATCATTCAAATGGAATCAGATTAAATTGGTTAATTCCATTTCCTCAGTAAGAATTCCGCTGCAATGTGTGGGAAAATTTATAACCTTATAGCTGCCTTGTATGAGGTTCACTTATACAGTCTGGCGTGCTTCTGTGGCTTAGGCATCTGTGCGCCCGTGGGGAAGGCCATTGGTTTGAATCCTTAGAACTGCATAGTGCTGATAATGCTTTTGGGCTCTTCAGCAAGGCCCTTAACCCCAGAAGCTACAGTGGCGTACTGGATATATGACTGATTACATTTATTTAGCGGATACTCTTATCCAAAGCAACATACAATTAAACACGCAGGGTCAGCCGGTTCCTGCCGCAATCGGGATTACAGGCCTTGTTCAAGTTCCCAATAGGGAAATCAGTCTGCCAACCATGGGATTGGAACCAACAATCTTCTGATCATGTATGGGGTGTCTTAACCTGCTGTGACACAGATCATCAATTAGCTGGCATGCGTGTATATCTGTCTCATAGGAGACCAAGTTGCAGATGTGAGAAAAGAATCCCCATCTACAAAGGTATATTAACTAGTCAATATTTGAAAGCATTGTCACAATAATCAGTTAAGGTTGGAAAGTGCGTCTCCTCCTGTAATTATATAAAATTAAGAATATCTCATACAGTTCAAATGAGATAATATTTGATACATGCACATATACAGCAATGGTAAAATATGTAAACACTTGTCACATAACAAATATCTAAAAAGTGCTTTATAGTATAATGCTTGTCAGAGCCATACGTTTTTCAGTCGTGGCACCCCTGCACAAAGGATTTGTCTGTTTCCAGTTCACTGTCCTTGCTTTGCCCATCAAAGGGATACCTGCTGTTCCTCCTATTTTATTTGTGCTTTACAGGCTCTCTCCAGAGGGCCTTCCCATTCTTACGTACTTGAAAGACGAAGCGGGCATGTTTTATCACCATAAGTGGAATATGAAGGAGCCTATTCATTGCTGGATAAAAACATAACTACACAATATAACTCAGAGACTCCTGAAACACAAGAATGGCTCTGAACATGGCCTGTAAAACTTACAAAACTAAAGGCATCTGATCATAATATAAATGTAAGAATTACAGGACAGGCCTGTTGCTCAGTGCATTAGGGAACTGTTTCTGGAAGGTGGGTTCAAATCCTGCAGCTGGTAGAGTGTTCATTTAATCGCAAGGTCCTTAAGCATAACTGTTTCAGAGCTGCTGGATCCTGGTTGATTCTGCACTCTGGGCCCAAAAATTACACTCACCTCTACAGTATGTGCAAGTGTATCTGTGTCTAAAATGTTGAGGATTATGTAAAGACTGCCCAATTTTCTCAAAGAAATTAATAAACTACAGTCACCCCTCCAGATTTGTGAATTTGACATTTTTGGTGTTGGTTATTCACAAGTTGGCCATGAAGGATTTAATTGGAATATTTTTGGAGCTTGCCAAAAGATCTGCAGAAACTCACAGGCAATGTGTAAACAAAAAATATATACTGTAAACAATCCTGAAAGTGATTTGGATCAGATAAAATCATATAATATATCAATATTTGTATTATTGAATATTTGTTAGTGTAAGAGCTATATCTTAAATATTAAAAGTTATTATTGGTTTTTAGAAAAAAGGTCTGTGACCTACACATCTTAATTTTGCAACCAGCTTCACTCTCGTTAGCTCAATCTGAAACTGGAATTTCGCCTTTCTCGTTGTAACTTTTTTTCATCAGTTTTTTCATGCCTTTTTAGAATAAGACCCAAGTATTATTCATAAATTTTCAGGGAATCCTCTGCCCCTACCCCTCACAAATGTGAAGCGGTGATGTGATTCTGGACCATCTTCATAATGTTTTTTGGTAACACTTTATAATAACGTTCCTTTGTAAGGCATTTATAAGTGATTAGTTAATGATGAACTACTTATTTACAAAACATTCATAAATGATTAATAAGTGATATGCAAACAGTTTGTGTATGTTTTGTTAATACATTTACAAGTCATTTACAAGTGGTTAGTTAGTGATGAACTAATCATTTACAAAACATGACTGCATTCAAAAAGGAATGATAAATATGTTAATATTTTTGTGTATGGTTTGTAGATTAAGTTATAAATCATTTACAAGTGATAAGATAATGATAAAATAATCATTTACAAATCATGACTATATGTTCACAAAGATTATTAAGTAATATGCTAATGATTTACAAACATGTCGTTATTTATCTTTAAAACAATAGCATATTACGAAATGATCAAACAAATCCTAAGCAAATTCTTATTTAGGTGCTATTTAATATGCTATTAATCACTTATACTGTAAATCATTGAAATGTCAACATTGTATACACAGTAAAGGTGTCAATTATGAAAAAATGATGATCAAACCATTAGTAAATGATATATGTATATAATTTATGTATGCTTTGGTAAAGTTGTAAGCTGGTTTGTTAAAAAGCACAAAAATGCAATTATGCTAAAGCTCTTTTTTTTAAGAATAATAAATTATTTGGTGTCAAGTGAATCAACGTGTAAATGACTTACAGTTAGGGGATTACAGTGGGTTGTGTTAAACCCTTTCTTTCATCAGCATAGTCTTGGAGAGTGTGGGATCTAGTGATAATGTGAACCAGTTTCACCTTCCACAGCGTTACAGCGTTAACATACTCCATGTGTCAAAGAACACATCTGTCTGCAGTCAGCCCTTACATTGCAGCACACGTTTTACTCATCATTCGTAGATCTTTCTTACCTGTTTCAAATGATCTGTAGGTGTACACAAGGCATTTACAACACTTTCTG
>JAODLC010000015.1:21001619-21019868 GCA_026781145.1 Hippopotamyrus pictus | reverse complement strand
AAAAAAATACACATGATAATCTAACACAGAACTGGTCACAGTGATCTTCCAGGAAGTACAGGACAGATAGTGGGGTACACTAGTCCATTTCAGCAATACTTACAAACACACACAATGTACCTAATGGGAAATGGGTAATTAGGTCATATTTTCGAACATTTTGTTTACATTATTAAAATGTTGTCTATGTTCGGTGTGAGTGGAACTCACGCAACCTTTAGTTTTCCCAATCTTGCTATGAATGTTAAATGAATGCTGAATTTATTTTTCTGTCCTCCCCCCAGTAAGACATTAAGCATAGTTTGCAGATAGAACAAGAGGTATATTTTGCATTCATGTGATTAGTTATCCTACCACATCATACTTTATTTGTTTTCCTTCTTAGATACTTGCTATTTCAAGTAATCACAAACACTACATATACTTATAAAGTTTATAATGAATATGCAGCCTGGCATAATAATTGACATAATAAATAATTGTGAGTCAGAATTAGCTTCAACTTGCAAAACATTTCATTTTCTCAAAACGCAGATATCTTAAAAGAAATAGTGAAACCATACTTGTTTATACGTGTTATATAGCATGTAAGCTTCATTGCCATTATATCATATTTTATTAGTCATAGGACAAATTTAAAAGCTGTGTATTAAAACTACAGGTTACTATGTGCTGCTGCAGCTTGCTAACATTTTAAATGTGTTAACATGTGCTTGATAGTGATTAACACACATTTATATGTTTCCCTTTAACCTTAGACATGCCTGAGTAACCCTATAAGCTTTAAGAGATTAACGGAAAAATGAATGAACTATAAATAAATTATTGGAAAACCTACATGTTTAGTATTTCTCAACATTGTTATGCACATTCTAGCAAGTACAACAGCAACAACAACAATAATAATAATGATGATGATGATAATTAAAATGCTTATATTTTAAAATAGCTTGCAATGAATATTTATATGATTGTTACACTGAATGCTGAAAGAGTGGAAAGACTTCCAGCAGTCGGTGTGCTCCAGCATGACGAGAGGGAGAGCGGGCAGATTTATCTCACCGCGATCATGCTGCTATTGACATTTACATGTGTCTCCATGCAGCAGGCACTACCCCCCAGAGAGGGGCTGCTGGAGGCCTATGGGGGCAATATGGAGGCCCCTTAGAGCTATATATCATACAAGGCCTGTAAGTGGGACCTGGGGGAGTTGGTCAACCTACTTTACGAAAATCCCAGATTCCATATACTCAAACTTTACGTTCATGCATTTGTGTAAGTGTGTCTTTGCTTCTGGGTCTGTGTGTGGCTATATAGCTGTTTTATTGTGCACCTGTACGTATATGTGTCACCATTTTTCTGTATGCATATGTATCTCTGTGTTGTTTGTTTGTGTGTCTTGTAAAACAATTCTACAAGTGAAATGTCAGGCAGCATGAGTGTGGTATAATTAAACACTTTGTTTCAGTCTATAAGCTTACATATTTAATGAATATTGCTACATTTCTACACTTTGTCTCCTGTAAAACGTTGCATTTAACATTTATACACACATGATTTGGACTTTGAAACAATCTTTTATGTATACAGTTGGAAATTAATGTTACAAGTTTTCCTTCATTGTATAATCCCCTATTTCTGCAACTTCAGCATGATGTTGTGAAGCAGCAGATGTAGACCGCAGAAATTATTACAGCAAAAAAGAGATTTGCTTTGGAGGGTTCTGCTGATGCTCAGCCAAAGATTTCCATAAACTACTTCTCCAAATCTCTAAAGGGTGCTCAGAAAATATTATGATGAGAGGAACTAAATGCATTTATGAATCTACCCTGTGTACAGCGGCACAGACACATTTATGATATTAGGAATAGCTCAAAATGTACTTTTATAGTCTATGTTGCAACTTTAAAATATAAACTCAAACCCCAGTAAAACATTAACATTTTAAAAGGTTATTGTGTTCAAGTGCTGCAAGATGAGCTTTTTTATTTCAGTATTGTTCGATGTGTCTAATGTTAATTAAACCACTACTTCCATTAGTTATTAGCAGAGTCTCAACCTCACACAATTCTACCAATTAGATCTCCTACTCATGTTTTCACCACCTCACTCGTTCATTCGCAGGCCCACTCTGACCTGCCCCCAGATCCTGTCACCATTCAACCCATTAGGCCTTATAAGTCACTCACACACATAGGTGTCATTCTCCCACTTTACAAATGACTCAATCTGATCCTTTATTTATTTTCTGTGTTACTGTTCCATCACCTTCTGCACCAGAATCACTGGTTGTGCCTCCCTGTGGTAATCCCCTTATCTGTCTCTGTGTTTCATTACTTCTCTTGTGTCCAAATGCTAATAATGCTCAATCCGATGCTTCTGAATGATAATCAATTATGATACTCTGATTAGGTGTTTGTAGAAGTATATGTACAGGGACATGGGGACTCCTCAGCTTTCACATACTCCTCCTTACTCTCCATGAGACACACACAAACAGATGAGAGCAAAGCTTAGAACAGCAGAAGAGCGCCAGTCATTTCTCCGGCGCTGCTTCAGCAGTTATTTTGGTCACCTGCCGCATGCAAGGGCTCTACCCTGATTTGGTTACTCACCTGGTGAACACCTGCATAGACTCCTAACTCACTGAGCCTAACGCCACCTCAAATGATCAAATGAGCTGCCTTCGGAATCCATCTGCAAAATATAATCACTACCAATGTAGAAATTATGTACTTCTAAACAGATAGTTTGTACATTGGTTTCAAAATAAGTTCATAGTTATCTCTGTCTGAAGATAGCAAGTCAATGAAGATAATGTAATCCAACACTGATGACATACCATACGTGTACATGAATCCTGCGAAAAAGGAAATGTAAGCTGTTAATGTTTCATGCATTTCTGAATGCTGTTTGCCATATAAAGCTGTGTTGCCATGTGTCAAGCTAATTGATTAGCACAGTGTAAAAGCACCTAGCTTTGAGTAAGGCCTTTGCCAAGTATTGAGCTCCCCACCGTATTGATCGTTTGTCCCATAATCTGCTCTCCAGGTTTTCTGGTTCTTTGATTTGGATTTTGGATTTGGTTACTTGATCAGTCTCCTCTGTGTTGATGTATGTCTGTATTTGGACAACTTCTTTGTATTGCGGTTTGGACTGTTTACCTTTGCTTACCTTGCTTTCCGACCTCATGTCTGTCTGAGCACTATGACACTCTGTCCATTCATTAAAAGTACAACTACCGTCTCAGGATAGAGACTATAAAACACTACCCAGCAACACCGTAATGGAGAGTCATGTTAAAGGAATGGATTAAATACAAATATAATGGCTAAACAATCTTCCATTATAATACTTAGACTGACTGGGAACACCCCCCTGGGATTAATAAAGTATATTTTATTTTGTCTTGCCAAAAAATTTTAATTGAAAATGAGATTTCTGAGAAGAGAACTGGTATAGCAGGGACCCTCTGGTGCCACAGCTCACTCAATGCTTGTTTGAGGGGCTGTGCTATGAAGCAGAAAAACAACTGATTAATGACAGAGGGACACTGCTACACATGTAACTAACCAATCAATCTAGGACTCCTTCTAAGCCAAGATGCCACATTAAAGCATATTCCCCATTACCCACATGAAGCGCTCACCATGATGTGAGTCGCCACTAAGGTCATTGGTTTGATGCCAGTGACCGTCATGCAAGAAAAATCTGCCTTTTGCCAAAAACCATGATAGCATTATAGGTATGGAGGTTAACCTGTTGCAGAAAACCATTATATCCTGGATGCAGAAAAATTAATTTTGAGATATTCTCATAAGGTGACATTTTTATAGCATTACAGAGAAATTTCAGGTATCAAATGCATGACAGACCAATTTTAATGTCTCGCCTAGTAACAGAATAATTTAATATTAGCATAATTTTTAAATGCCCATCTTTGGACAATTCAGAGAGAATTTGATCAAAGTCAGTCATTACATGGTATTTAACATTTACTGGTGAATGTCGAACATAAGATTTATTGTGACTTCACGGGTTTAAGAAAAAAATGTTGTTGTTATTATTATTATTATTATTATCATCATCATCATCATCACCTAAACGAACTTGGTAATGCCTTAGAATAATAGTTGCCTGTTCTTGCAGACCTGTGTAGCTTTTGAAAGTGGGTTGTTTAAGGCCCAGGTTAGGAAGCTAGGAAGTTTCAGCCAGTGCCCACGGTAATTTCAGCATGACTCTTACAGAGAGAGACATCATCAAAGAACAACAATGACTATGAGCCTCTGCTCCAGCATTGTGATGAAAGAGGGAAGCCACCATCCAGATTTCAGTGCACTAAAAGACCATCACACCCAGCAATGCATCTGCAAACTCAGTGCTGTGAAGACCCCATGAAATGGAACACTGAGCAGGGCAGGAGAGTGACACAGACAGGTGAATTATTCCTCATCTCAACAAGCATGAAGTGTGCATGTGGTGCTAATCTACAGAACTCTACAGCCTTGCATGCTGGATTTCAGCAGTGAAGATTTCTGCTGCTTTGGTGAAGGCCTGCACTTTTACTTGTGGTTTTGTTATTCTGAGTACTCATGCTATACTCCCGCTGAAATATTCAGGCAGTTGTCACTAATAAAAGAAATGTACAGCTTAGAAAATTAAATAATCAGAACACAAGTCATATACATGCTTGCCGTAATCTCCTTTTTCACTAGGATTAAACCAAACAACAGGCTTTAGGTCTATTTGGGATCAATGTTATATCTATGTGGCAGGAGTAATAAAACAGTTCATTATAATCAGGGGTGCAGATAACTGGTACGCAAGTACGCATTCACCTTTAAGAACGATACGTGCAACAATGGATTGTTTGTAAAAGCGAAAATGCGTACTAACTCGACTTCGTTTGCGGTATATGGGTTAAAATGCAAGGTATTTTCTTGTCATAGCAGCGCAATTGCAGATAAAATAAGTACGCATTTACGAAAAATTTATTGTCGCACGTATCGTTCTTAAAGGTGAATGCCTACTTGCGTACCAGTTATCTGCACCCCTGATTATAATAATGATGTCATATCCTTGCTGGAGAGTCCCACGTGTTAGTAGACCTCACCAGATGAGTTTGCTGCTTGCCCAACATTCTCTAAAATGTGTTGCATCAGTAAGACCCAGTGCTAAAACAGGACATCTTTAGTCTCACCCTGATTATGCCTTAAATTGCATCCAAGAAAATCCATCAGGATTGGTACTGACTGCTGTATCGCTTCTATTACTTTTTACAAACCTTTTCATGTTTCACTGGAGTACCCATATTGACATACTACTATATATATCACTATAACAGCATCGTGTCATATTACTTTTAGCTTCATTTTGCCTAAAAGATTTAGATTTTTCATGTGCATCTTCTGATTTATTATGCTTAGATATGTACGACCAAGAATGAATCCCCGTCTTTAATATTTTTATTTTATTTTTTCTTAATTATCCCTTGGTGTCCTTCAGTTGATAACATATAGAACATTCTACGACCTTACAGAAGTGAACGGTACTTTCATTCATGAGTACAACCAATAGTACTTCCTGAGCAGGTATTGATGGTATCCTTATTCATTATTCTACTGTTTTCTCATGCTGTTGATTATGTGACCTTTATTAGTCGCAGCAGAGTTTGATTAATGCTTTAGCCATTTAGCAGAACTGACTGACTTTTCATTGTGTAATTGTTACCCATTGCAAATTCCATTTAGCTGAGCGTTAAAGCACAGGACTGTCCTTGAAGGGCAATGGAGATTGTGGAAGCATTTAAGCCTGTAATATATGCTTTTGGAAAACAAGAGGGTCATGCCATTGTGAAAATGCGCTCAGTAACTGTTTTACTCTTCTTTTTACTCTTTTAATGCTCAAACTTCACAGGTATAATGAATACATTTGTGGCCGGGAACCATAATCCTCTTGGATGCCCAAAAGAAATGGGGAGTGGATGAGTTAGGGACACCTCTAGGGGCAGCAGGGGGGTTGGGCGTGAGCAGAACGGATAAAAGTTAGAAAATAAGAGAAAAACAGTGTGTTGTTGGATGAACTCTGAATTAAGGCAGGGGAACAGATAGTGCCGAACTTTAGTCCCTAGGTAATGAGACACGAGTGAAGTGAGCAACTGCATCCAAAGGAAAGGTAATGGACAATTGATAGAAGCACTGCAATTGCACCACCTTACAGCACATCGCCACTGATCGCCATCATCTATCGCCTCAGCCACCCCTGAAAAGCACTACTGGCCTAAGTTTATATACATAAAGAGAATCATTTACTGCATGAATTTTCCGTGTTTGCTAGGAACCAACATAAAGCAGCTTTGCTTCTGTAACCAAAACAAACAGTTATAGCAGATGCTTGTCTGATCCCTTTGAAAGCAGCGTGTAATATCGGTTTCAGTGAATATCTGTCCTTAGTAGCTTTTATTTTGTCATTTAAAAGCCATTTTAAGTAAGAGGGTAGTCAGATAAGTTAAAATTTCTATCAAAGATTCAAATGTGCATCCTTAAATCAAACTCTTAGTGTTATTATAACCATAGATATACTGTACAACCAGACCTGTAGCCAGAAATAAATTTTGCGGGGCAGTCCAGCATCCCCAACGATAGGTTGGTAGATTTTGCTAATCGGGGGGCTGAAGCATATTTCAAGGGGGGTTCGAACTCGTCATTTCTCTACCTAGCTACATGCCTGATAGGTAACAAAAAGATAGAAATGTTGGATCATCCCTTGACAATTTTTAGTGGAAAAATCAGCAGCTGAATTCAATAATAATAAGAGTACCTTGTGAACCTTCAGAACAACCCACCTAAAAAAATTGATACATTCGTATAATTCATATACATTCAAGTTCATATAATCCATAAGGCTTGGTCGAGACAGAACAACCTGAACTGAACCATCCTACCCACAATTTCAGGTTTTCTGCCCTGACAGAGACCATGGAAAACAGGTCACTGTCACTACATAAGGCTGCTGACTGAGTAGGTGGCTGCAGATTGAGGGCTGTTTAAGACAAACTCAGATGCGGAGAACCTGAGAAACGAAGCACAGAAACCAGAATGTAGGGGACAGCAAAACGGGTTGAAACTGGAAAGAAAAAAACTAAACAATAAAAACTAGTAACTGCAGGCAGTGACTGAAGGGTCCGAAGCGTAGGATGATCATCCTGGTCGGACAAACACTAGCGGAGGGGACTAACAAGTCAGACAGAACTACATAGTCCTGTAACAGGATGGATATTTCTCAGTGTAGGCCTGACAAGTCAGCAGATGTCGGACAGAACAGGACTGGTTTGGGTGAGATAGTCTGAGTAGTAGGTAGAAATCAGGATGGAGATAGTTGAGTGGAGGTCTAATGGGTCAGTAGATGTCAGACAGAATGTAGAACCCTCTGTTGCAGTGCCTGATCCTTTCTGGTTTGGGTCTGATGGTCTGAGTAGTTGGTAGAAATAGGCACCTTCCTACCTGATGTGGTAAGTCATTTCAGCTGAATTAGCCAAGGTGGGTCTTAGAACATATATGGACAGTGACCGTAGCGCCCCCATTTGACAGATCGTTACAAAATTTCTGGGGTCTGTCTGGGGTGCAGTCCTACATGAGCAGGTCAAATTTGGTGATGATTGGCCGAAGTAGGCCCGAGATATAGCTGTCTGATTAAAATGGGCGTGGCACCAGTACAGTCAGGGTGTGGCTGGTGGCTGTACCTTACGGAAAGTTTAAGGTTTTTTCATAACTATTTATAAGGATTGTCTCCTGATTTTAATGATACCAGATTTATATAGTATGGGTGAAAATCGTAGGATCTGTGTGACAAACCCTGTTTTCAGACTTGTATGAAATAGGCAACAACGGAAAGATGGAGAACCAAGTTCTATATGTTGTTTGATTTGGCATAAGTTATTGAGTTGGGTTGGCAATAAATTTCACCTCTATGCTTGACAGTTCTGGAAAAATAGGTAGAAACACAAAAGTTGTTGCTGTAGTGCCCCCTTCTGGCAGACTGAGGTGTCTGACTCAACAGCCTGACTGAGACTTGGAGGGCAAATGTACCATGCAGATTTGGTTTGGATTGGTCATCGTTTAGCCTGTCAAATGGCTGCTTGATTTTGATTGGCTGATGGTGGCCACCGTTTTAGGACTTTTGACTGCTATAGTAAGGGTATGACCTCAGGCTTGGCCATAGTAGACATGTGCCAAATTTCATTTGGATTGGCTAAGCCGTTCAGGAGATATTGAAAGTAGGTATTTGTAGCTCCCCCTATTGATGAAATGCGGCCCAATTTGTACAGTGTCCGCAGAATGGTGCAGGGAAGTAGGATTTCAAATTTAGTTAAGGTAGGCCAAGGCATGGCCAAGTTATAGCAGTCAGACTAAAACGGGCCAAATTTAGGTGGAGTTTGGGTGTACACACCAGATAGTCACCCACATAACGTTTCTACAATGTTTAGAAATGATCCAACAAATACTTTTTGAGTTTTCATTCTGAGAAAACTGTCTGTGTGAGCTGCCCTTCACTTTGCTATCACTGTGCAGTGCCATTTTAATTTTGGTTTGATTTGCCTCAAAAATTGATCACTTCTAGATCTTTACCCATAAAATGGATCTGCAAAGCCCAAAAGAATGAGAAAATGTCCGTGGTGGTGGCTGGCCAGTTCCAAAATCAAATGTATTCCCCGTCTGGTCAATTTTTCTTTTTACCTTCACCTATGGTCACAAGCTTTGGGTACAGACTGAAAAAATGAGATTGTGGCATAAATGAGTTTCCTTCACGTGGTGTCTGGGCTCAGCATTATAGATAGGGTGAGGAGCTTGGACATTCAGGAGGTGCTCAAAGTAGAGCCACTGCTCCTTCGCATCAAAAGGAGCCGGATGAGGTGGTTCAAGCATTTTTCTAAGACGTCTCATGGATGCCTCCCTGAGGAGGTGCTCAACCGGAAGGAAACCCTGGGGCAGACCCAGTACACACTGAAATTACATCTTCTGGCTGGGCTGGTAACGCCTTAATATTACCCCAGAGTAGCTGGAGGAGGTTGCAGGGGAGAGAGAGGTCTGAGAACCTCAGTTTAAACAGCTGCCCCTCTGACCAGGACCTGAATGAGTGGAGGATAATGATTGGATGGATGGATGGATGGATGGATGGATGGATGGACGGAAGTTTAATATCTCCTATGATAAATAATAGGGCTGTAACAGTCCAGCCTTTGCAGTTAAGGTTACAGCCAAATGATGTGTGTGAAGGTCAATGCTGTACTTTAGAAGGACAAAGGGGATGTGATGAACAAAGATAGATGAAACAGAATGTCACTGGGAGAGAAAAGAGCCGCCAAAACTGCTAAGAAAGAAATACTGTGTCACTGACACTTTTAAAAGTCCTGCTTGATGAGAACAAAGGCAGCTTCAGAAGATTGGAGCAGGTCTTGTTATTCCCCTTTTCTGCCTCCTTTCTTTTATCGGTCAGACTACTTGGTATTTAATACCGAAAAAATGAACTTGAAGTTTTGTTTAAAAGTACATTTATGGCAATAATGAAGTACCATTCAATAACGTTGAGTATTTATCGTGTAGTGTGTGTGTGTGTGGGTGGATTAGGTTTATCCAGTGGTACCTCAGAACTAGAACTTAATCCGTTTAGAACTTGGGTTTGAATCCTGAAAAGTTTGAGTTCTGATCGAATTTACCCCATAAGAAGTAATGGAAAACCAATTAATTGTTTCCCGACCCCAAAAAATTACACCTAAATATGTCTTTTTTAGCATTTGAAAACAAAATCAACAGGATAAAACAAGAAGAGCATATACATCTAAGCACATTTATCAAAACAGTAATTTGTAAAGTAAGAAAATAAAAGTATCCAAATAATGTGTAAAGTAAAAAAAAAAAAAAAAATCAATGTGTCCTGCCCCGATCGTCCTGTCCTTCCATGTGCCACGCCCCCCTTGTTAACCTTGTGTGGAATCCCCATGTCATCAGCTGTTTCTGGTTGTTGTCATTAGTCCTCTGTATTTAGTCCGCGTTTCAGTTTGTTTCCCCAGTCTGGTCATTGTATTTTCTGTCTGCGTTTTGCCTGCCTTACCTGTAATTAAACCTCATATTCCCCGACACCCTGACGTCTGCACCTCTCCTTGTCTCATGTCTCCATTCCGTCCCAGCTCGGCACGACAATATTATAATAATTAAATGTATTAATGTTTTACTATTAATATTAAAATAATTAATTTTTTTTTTATTTTATTATATAATAATTACTGTTACTGTCTATCATTGTCTAAATGTATTTTTACTGTCTAAATATATGTATTCAGCTAGTGTAAACATGCATGATGCTATCACAGCAAATGCGAGGCTGAAACTGAAGCGTTACCCTTTGTTTCCGCTGAGAGACATGCCGCGTGACTCATTTCCCTGCCCTACAAGTGATCTTAGGTCGGCATTCACGGTTTGACTTATGAGATTCAGGTCAAGTTCTAAGTCATTTTTTTTCAAACTGGTTGGTTCAATTTTTAAGAAATTTGAGTTCTAATGAGTTTGAGTACTGAGGTACCACTGTATTATATTGTGGGGACCAAATGTTCCCCACAACATGATTAAAAACAGTTATTTTCACATTGTGGGGACCAACACATGGCAGGAAAGTGGTGCATTCAGAGACTGCACACCACTATTGTACTGGGCTGTTTTGCAATTGTGACTTTCTTGTTAACTTTAATGAGTCTGGCCATTCTCCTCCGACCTCTCTCATTTAAAAGGTGTTTTTGAAGTTGTTCGTGTCAAACCTACAAACAATACTTGTCTCTTTTCTGTTTTAGACTCTAATCATTTGCAGTGATGCCTTGAGGGGAAATTGTTGTTACAGGATGTAACTCATTCAGTTTCTTTACATACATAAATTGTTTAGGCTAGTTATTGTCTTGTTGGGCAATTCCCCTTCACCAGAATTGCCCTGAGTCAAATAGGATGTATCTTATAAAACACCAGCACTCTGAAACTCTGGCAATTCCTTTTAAGCCTGTCCATTTTGAGGCCTAGTTAATTATGAAGGTAGTGGACAAAGTGGTACTTTATGGGGTTAGCATACTCAACAGAACAGAACATACAGAACACAATAAATGCTTATTAAGGACTAAAGTCTGTATTAAGTATATACAGTAGATCAAAATAAAGGAATGCAAGTGCACAGAAATTTAGTGGAAACTAAATATGACAAACCATCAATTTTGGTTTGACATATTTATCATCAACATGGTTATGAGCCCTGCATTTCTGCCCCCTCGTTCTGTCTCCTGTTGATTGTCTTACCTGTCATTTCAGCCCTTGTGTGATTCACACCAGATGCCTCTCATTTGCTCCTCATCAGTGATGTATAAGAGTGCATCCCAGTCTTGTGCTCCCCAGTCTGATCATTGATGTTGCTCTGATGTGTGCTCCAGTGGTTTCCCCTTTTACTAGTTCTGCGTTTTGTTTGACCCTATGTGGTCTGCTGTTGTTTGTCCTGTTCCTTAATAAACCCCTTTTTGTTTGCGCTCATGTCTGCTTTTTAGCCAACCTCTACCTGGTGGATCATATTCCCCAGGTGTTTTGGAGACTGGGATCCTGCAAGTTGCTCCTGCCATGGAAGCCCGACTGCATTCAGGTGGAGTTGTGGAGGTGTACATCTTCCTCCTCTAGATGTATCAAATGAGACGGAACACACCAGCAGTATAGGAGATTCCACAAGACAGCCGTGCTTCTTCCTTCTGTGGGTAGAAGACTCACTCTGCTCACCCCAGACTCTGGTCCCCAGGAGGTTACTGCAAAATGGTGTGAATTAAGTGAGGAGAGCGGTCGTGATTTCCCTGAAGCACGCCACCGATCTGCCCACTGGCTTCCCTGAGCCAGCTTCCTTTTCCCGCAGTAAGATGTGGAGACTAAAGAGGGAGGAACCTGCATTAGATCCCGAAAACACTTTTTTTTTCGTCACCGTGGCCCATGCACCCAGTCTGGATGTAGCCACTCAGCCACGAGAACCTGGCTGGAGGTTGCCCTGTCATAAACGCTCAACCGTTGTTCCGTCTCCCGGGGTCCAGTCCGAGCTCAGTCTGTCTCCAGAGATGCGGCTGTTGAGATCTGCCCAGCCTTGCTTGTTGCCACCCTGGCTCCTGCTTTGCAATTTCCGGCTCCTGTCCTCCCCGGCTGTCCCCTTGTCTCTACCCAACCCTACTGGTCCACCGAGACCCAGGGAGGCTCATGTCCCGGGGTCAATGCCCTGCTTCCTGATGTCCAGAGAACCCCATATTCCAGCCGTGTTCTCTCGAGCCTTACTTCAGATTTTGCCACAATGCCCTGTCCCACCTTTCCTTCTCCCTGGTCTTGGATTATGGTGACCCTTCACTTGTGCACCCTGTTCTGGTGAGTGTTGTGTTAATTGGTTTCTGTGTCTCGATTTCCCTGTCTCTTCTTGTTTCTCTCCTGTTAGTCCCTGGTTGTTCGGTGCCCCTTTCGGGTTTGTCTGCTGTTTCGTCATGTCTGGTTTTATCTAGTGTTTCTTGTCCTGTATGGTGTCCCTTTTTTGTCTCTTGATCTGCTGTTTTGGTCCCTGTAGGTCCCCTCCTCGGTTTGCCTCGCGTGCCTAGAGTGCACACGTTGGGGAGGGGGTACTGTCATGGAGCCACACCTGTTGATCATTTGTCTTCTCTGGTTTCATCCCTTGTGTGATTCACACCAGATGCCTCTCGTTTGCTCCTCATCAGTGCCTCCCACTCCTCTGCTCCCCAGTCCGGTCATTGATGTTGCTCTGGTGTGTGCTTCAGTGGTTTTCCCTATTACTAGTTCCACCTTTTGTTTGACCCCATGTGGTCTGCTTTTGTTTCCCCTGTTCCCATTAATAAACCCCCTTTGGTTTGCCCTCACACGTGTGTGTGTGTGTGTGTGTGTGTGTGTGTGTGTGTGTGTGTGTTGTATCGTATCAATTTAAAGAATACAACAAAGCAGAAATACTGAGGTGCAGAGCTAAAAATAAACAAGCATCCTGTTTCATTATAGTCTATGAACCATGAACTATTGATAGAGCTGCAGTTGTTAAAGCGAGCTGATGTAGAGCTCAATCTAGAAGTGGAGGTACTGTGAGTGTTGGCAGCCCCTTTGCTAACACTATGATATATATCCCAACCGAGTCCTCTTTCTCAGCCTTTGCTTCATTAGACACCACTCCACCAGCAGATTGGGTACAGGGTTAAGCTATTTTTGCAAGCAATTTTCTTGCTACTTCATGCATATCAAATTTTTTTTCCCTCCCCCCTCCCTTTTTGCAACATACAATACGTCTTCTGGAACACAACAACATAAAGTACATTGACAATAAGGAGTGAGCTAAGCAATCAGCTGAGCTAGGCAAATAAATGTAACTTAAACATTCACTGGTCATAGTGAATGCAGCAAATCTTTTCTTGAATAAATACTTTTTATTACTGTGACTAAACTGATTCTCCTTTTTTCTTTTCCCATTGCTTTTCATTCAGAAATAATATAAGTGTCTATCGTTAGCATCAGCCAACATTGGCCTCGGAATTGTATTAACAGGATTGGTGTGTTAGCCGTTCGTCAGTTTTGGCCATTCATTTAACTATTGTTGTGCCTAGCTGTTACCCACTGTCATTGTTACTGATTCTTCAGTGTCAAATGTTTTACTGTGAGCTGCCCTAAAATTGCCTTTGCTAAGACTAAACAATGCTGATGTTGGTCCACAGCCAGGCAGAGATGGGAAGGACATGGTTAAGCGGGTTAATGCCATGGGTAGGAGAAGAGAGCAAACTGTCCTGACCCACTACATCGTCCAGGGTGCCAGATGAACAGACAGCAATTAGGGAATGCGAGCTTAGGGGGTTCTATAAAAAAAAGGGTGCAAGATCATCAAAGAAGCAGAGCTATGACCCTGGGGGGGGGGGGGGATGGCACTATCCAGTGCTTGAAGGGCATTAGTGTGAAAAATAGCTGGGATGTCCCATAGAAGAAGAATAGAAAATGGAATTCAGAAAAGCTATTGGGAAGGCATTGGAGAAAGACAACAGCAAGACAACAAAAGAGTCACACCTCAACGCTTCATTGGCATTTTATTTTACCAGGTTGTTTGATTTAATTGAAAATGGGCACGATTCCCACTTTGGAGTTTCATGTGAGAAAAAAAGTGTCGTTCGTCCTTTAGCTGTTATAAGTTGAGAGAGGACAAAGATAGGCTGCTGCCACCACTTGACCACACTGATGTACTTTCTCGAGGAAGATCGATGACACAATTTCAGAACATAGGCTCAATTAAGTTTCGCTGCTGGCGTTATGCGTATTGGGGTGAAGAAAATGTATTTTACCTTCTCATGATGTTTCCCAGCCCAACTAATGCATGTAGGTCCCTCTGTTCTTCTCTACATTACCATGAAATGTTTCCATCAATGATTTTTTAGAACCACTCACCTGATTCACATGCCTCCTTAAATGTTGTGTTTAATATATACAATACTGAGCAAAAGTCTTATGTAATCAAATAAAATTTTTAAAACTATCTGGGTAGTAAGTGTATATTTGGTCAAAAAAGAAAACTCAATTTAACGTTAGAACATATACAAATATTAGCAACACAATGAAAAATAAATGCAAATTACTGTTGATGAACACTGCTTCAGTTACCAAAAATCTCCTCTTGGACTTCATGTATTTATGTTGATAATAAATTAACTTAATTGATTCTATAAATGACAGAGGCATTCATTACCCAAAAATGGCATGCTAGGGGTCGACTCAAAAATATACATGGGTGTATTGGACAGTTGCTGCAAATACTGGGGCGGTAAGTGGGTAAGTTGACACACTTTCACAGACATTTATACCAACAAGAAGATCATTTAAACATCATTTTATTTGACTGCTTAAGACTTTTGCACAGTAGTGTATTTCCTACAATTGATATGATCACCATTGTTTTACAATGACCAAATCAAGGTGCAAGCTCTGTACTATGACAGGTAATATAGTGACACTCCACATTTTTTTTTTTTCTGCGAGGGAGGAAATTAGTTAGTCTGACTTATTCATTGGCTGAGGAGACACCCTTATCCGGAAAGACTTACAGCACCCTTGGTGCCAAATAGTGGTGGCAAAAGGGTTTGTAACCACCGGCGTCTGCAGTGGTGTAATTTCTGCAAAGATAAACTATTCTAGAATCCCCTGGAAGCGGAGCTGAAATGGCATGAAGAACGTGAAGAGCTGCCATGATTTTTCACCATTTTATTTTCAGTGAGATGTCCTGCAGATTCAGGATTTCCATTATTCATGCACCTCCTCATTCTCCTATACGTGTGGCTCTGACTTTTTTGTAAAATTATGGCTATACATCTGAGAGCATTCTCCAGTATATTTAATACAAAACCAATATTCCATATTGCAATACTCCAATATTGCAACTCAGTATTTTACTTTTTTTTTTATTGAGGAAGCATGTTGTTTATTTTGATTTTTAATACCTTGCATTGACCAGTTTCTATAGTATTTTGTTCTTTTCCTGATGATTTTGATTTGATAGAATTTTCAAGGTTTCGAGCACTGGAAATATGTCTGCAATACGGCTTGTCACACAGTAAGAAGGGACTGCTTATTCTGCAGTAATGTCAGACTCAACATTTTCCCGTATGTCTATTTGGATTTAACTCTCTGTGCTGCAGACAGAGAGGATACACTGAAATTGGTGATGGGTCTTTCTGGTTGAAGGCTTAATTGAAGTAGACATTCTTTCTCCTGGTCAAAGATAATGAACAGCCCACATATTGGCCTGGCAATCATGCATAATAAACAGCCAGTCTTCTACACACGTGTGCATCTTGTTTTTCCTCTAATTTAGTTTATATTGCTACTGTATATTGATTGGCCGGTTGGTAATAAGGTCCAACATGGGTCGTTAATCTCCTGCATGATGGGGTGCCTTCACCACGCACCCCAACTCGTTATCGAGGTCACGTGACATTTGTTAAATCCAGATGCAAATCCTTACATAATGTCCAACAAGTCATGTGGTAAAACTGGCAAATAAATATGCAAGCAATACATTAAGAACAAAGGATTCACCCCTCTGGCCTTTGTCTGGCTTTAGTTATTAATTTAGAAATGCATTTTTAAAACCACCTCTAAGTCCCTGTGCTGTTCTATTATGGGACCTGTAAGAAAGGCACACTTAAGGGTGTGAAATACTTTTTATTTAATCACTAATGTGTTGTTCAGTGAACCGCTGTTGCACCAGATTGACACCATTTTTATGTGGTCCCATTACTGTCACTCAGCCTCATCTCGAGTCATTAAAATAAACCAGCCGTGTTTCCAGGGAGGAATTTCTCAGGGAATTCATATTAAAGGCAAGTTTGTATCTACGGTTTCAGAAAGAGTGAGTCTTCTTTTATGGCTATACTGCCATAATGGCACATTGGCTCTTTTGTATGAATATAAATATGAAAAAAAAGGAAGAGTCCGAAAATCTTTTATTCGAAAATCAATTTACTGTGCAGAATGGATTCATAATTCAGAAAGCAACTGACAGCTTTGCTGTCCCTCTGTCTGGGGTAGGTAGGTCTGTCCTCCAACCATAGCCCCCTGACCCACACCCTCACTCCCCATGGCATGATATACAGCCTAGCCATTCATTAGACATATATTAAAATTAATACAGAGGAAAATCAATGGATAGGTTCTGGCCAACAGAGTGGTGGAGACTGCAAACTTGGAGCCAATTCCTCCATGGCATTCTCCAGTTTGTTGAAGACCCTATTAAATGATAAAACATAGAGGCTTTGAAATGATTCTATGAAAACAAAATCCTTCGTACCTTAACCTGTCATTATGTCCAACTAGGGAGAAGTAAATTCATGTCATTGCATCGGTGTTAGACCTGTTTGGCTTTTAGGATGAGCCCTATGCACAAGGATGTTGTTGTCTCATGGAACAGAATCATGGTCCTCTACCTTATACAGGCAGTGTCACCTTCCTGGTCCTGTGCCACCAATACACTCAGGATCCCGACGCTGGACACTGAGTCTGTCTTATTGGTTACTTGGCTCTATAGCTTCCAAGTCAGTATGGGCCAGGTGTCATTAAATCAGCCCTTGGTGGTAATAGACAGCCTGATCTATCAATGTACCACATACCAATGCATCAATTAGGAAGTGGGAATGGGCTATCAATCCAGCACCACATGGCCAAGAAGACTGAAAGCTGAAATATCATTAATAATGTGGATTTTAATAAAGTGCATTTGTCCAGGGAGTGCTTTCTGGGGTGCAGTTAGGCACACTCATACGATTCCAAATATTGAATAACTCTGGATCAGGGACCAATGGAGATTGTTAGCCAACATATTTCATGCTGTGTGAATGACATCATCATTTTTTGCAGTGATATTATTAATCCTCTCTTCTATTTCAGGCAGCAGCCCTCAAATATACCACCCTTAAACACCAGGGGGCATGCTTATCTGGTAGGGTGTCTCAGTGGGCTATGGCAGCGGAGGTGAAGATTAGTAAATGTGATTATTAAGGGATGTGCCAGATAGGGCAGCAGCAACACATCATACTCGGCTTGTAATGTGGCAAGTTACAGCATGTTTCTGTGTTGTTCTTTCTGAAAAGTCTGACTTTTTATCTTACCCTACATGCTGGTGCCCCCACAACGATAGAATTATGAGCTTTGTCATGGTCAGCAAACAGCCCACTTTGCTATTTATTTGTCTAAAGCATTGCCCATTATGAACTGGGTGTGGCTGAATTAGTTTACTTCAATATGTAGAACAATATTTAGAAATGTGCCTGAAGGAAGGTTAGCATTTTGAACTACTATTCTTAAATAGAGGGAATTCTTTCCCTTTATGCTAATTGCTACATACCATTGGGATATAATTTCACTTGTTTGATGTGAATTAAAACCATTTTACGTAATTTAAAATGTTTAAAGTAGCCCAAATCCACACAGCTACCCTACAGAGTAAACGCTCTGATTTTAATACATGCATGGAAATTTTCCAGTAGCGGGAAACTGTTAACCATTACTGTTCCGTTAAGAACATAAGAACTATACAAATGAGAGGAGTCCATTCGGCCCATCAAGCTCGCTTGGGGAGAACTTAACTAATTGCTCAGAGTTGTTAAAATCTTATCTAGCTCTGATTTAAAGGAACCCAAGGATTCAGCTTGCACTACGTTATCAGGAA